>JBAMJV010002505.1:0-85539 GCA_037951105.1 Echinarachnius parma
AGTCAGACTCCAAGAAAATTGTAATCAATGATGATGAAACACTAAAACAGTTCAAAAGTCAACGTTCTAAAGTCTAAACGTCAGAGTCATGGCAAGCGGTGTACGATACATATACAGTGCAAAGTACGCATTACATTTGTAATTCGCGCAACACACACATCCGCGGTTGCATTGAATTGACCGTGCAGTGTGTGGCTATTCAAATCCCATATTAAATGAAGCAGACCTACCGTACCCGGTACCTACAATACAACGGCAGTGTTGGAGTCATACTTCTATGGTCTGCTGAATAGTGCGGAATTTGAATACACACTCTCCACAGCAATTCAATGCAACCGCGGGGTGTAGATAGTACCTTACCAATTATCTAGTGAGTGCAATGCACTTTCACCCAAGATATCTACATAGTGTAACGAAGTTTTCTTCTCCCATCAATGATGGGCGAAACTATGTTTCATCACGTGATTATCTTTTGACCAATCGAAGAGCAAGATTATAAGTATGTGGAATATAAAGTATATTATTTACCCTTATCATCTCCTCTTAACTGATTGCCTTCAAGAACCTGGTTGGTACTGTATTGACTCTATGAAGGTTGCAAAGTCCAGTAGGGAACTTGTTAAGTAAGCAAGTGCAAACAATTTACATTTATCATGGAAAATAGATGGGATGGATGGACTGGAAGGATAGATTGAAAAAGAATGCCTCCTGCCACTTTGTGGTAGAAGCATACATAATAAACATTACCAGGTAAAACCTTAAAATGGATAAGAACATTTTGGCGGCATCGAACTGCATGGAAACCAATGAAATTCAAACCATTAAGAACCAGTCTAGAATCTATAATAATTTTCTTAAATCGATGTATTTAAAATTTGTTCACTATGCATCTCATAATATTGGTTACCATGACAAAAGTCATACTGCCAGATCCTAAGAAATGACACTAAGATACATATACATATACATATACAAATACATATCTATTGCTTGATAGTATTTTGTGATCATTTTTGGAAAGACAATGTTCAAGTTTATGATACCACTTTGTGACTTTCATAAAAATCAAAATATCCTTAATCAAAATTGTAGATATTAAGAGAATGAATTTCTGAACAGTACAGTACATTTAGTGAACATTTACAAAGTTCAAATAGTACTCTTTATTTTTTTTATAACAGACACTTTAGAAGTACATGTAATATGTCAAATGAATAAACAAACATCTTTCTCACTGAAACCAAAGAGTCCTTGCACAGATAGGGTGGGGAGTGTTTGGCAAGCTTCAAGGTGATTTAGATCCACACTCTACTTTGTCCTCTTTATTTCCTCGAAATAAGTTTGATCGTATCTGCAATTTTTAAAAGAAAGAAATAGTTGATACGTTTCATTTTCAAACATTAAGGAAACTGACCAATAATAATTCAATAAAATGGAATAACCAAAGATAATTGGACTTCGCCCGGAATCAAACCTATGACCTCCGAATTGCTAGACCAGTGATGTGACCATTGAGTCACAAAGTTCCTGAGGGATGATACTTTCCATGAATCCCTTCTAAATGCTTATTTCATTAAAAGTTTTTTTTTTTCAAACTCAATATTTCCTATTAAAAGGTCTGGGGGTGTATTCTGAAGTTATTTTATCTACGTCATATCTATGTCACTAAAATATATTTTAGCAAATCGCTATTCCTTAAGTACAGTGTAATATTTTAGTGAAGTAGATATGACGTAGATACAATAAATTTTAACTTAAAATCGTTTTCAGAATACACCCCCAGATTATGAACATCTGATAAAAAGTCCTAATACTTTGTGCTGACTTATGTATTCAGAATAAAAGGAACATTCCCCAAATGATATTATTAAAGCTAAAAAAATATAGCACTAGAAGGATGGATTTATAGATAGATAGAACAAACAATGTCATGGAACCTTTCTTTAGAAGCCACTCTTCTTTTTCCCTAAGGTGGTCACTATACACAGATGTTACTGTATTTACCTCTAGTGGCATCTACTATCTGAGAGAAGCTAGGCACACTGTGTATGATGATCCACCCAAAGCAAACAGCCTCCCTCCATCAGTACTGTCTAGGGCCTGGACAGACTTGCCAAGCACACCAATCAACATAATGGTGCTTAACTCATTGCTTACATGAACCTGGTGGGTCCTGTATTAACTCCATGGGGATTACAGAATCTAGTAGGGAACATGTTAAAACCATGGAATAAAAGAGCACAGTGTATTTACCTCTTGTCGTGTCCACTATCTGAGAGAAGCTAGGCACACAGTGTCTGATGAGCCGCCCAGAGCAAACGGCCTCCCTCCATCGGTACTGTCCAGAGCCGGGACCCTTGCCAAGCACACCAATCAACATAATGGTGCCCTATCTTAACCCATTGCCTACATGAATCGGGTGGGTCCTGTATTAACTCCATGGGGATTACAGAATCTAGTAGGGAACATGTTAAAACCATGGAATAAAAGAGCACAGTGTATTTACCTCTAGTTGTGTCCACTATCTAAGAGAAGCTAGGCACACAGTGTCTGATGATCCACCAAGAGCAAAAAGCCTCCCTCCATCGGTACTGTCCAGAGCCTGAACAGACTTGCCATGGAAGTCAACCACACCAACAACCTTCAAAAGCAACAAATACACCACATCTGAATTTAAAAATATGTCACATTATCTCGTTTTGTAAATTAAGCCATATGAATAGTTGAGTATTGCAAGCTAAAGAATGGGACTGATGGAGGCAATTAGAGCAAACAGCCTCCCTCCATCTGTACTGTCCAGGGCTTGCACAGACTTGCCATGGAAGTCAACCACACCAACAACCTGCAAAAACAAATGTATTACAATAAATTTATGTTTATTTCTGAAGATTATAGCTAGTTTGGGCATCCTGATTCATTGGAAGCTAAAGAATGGGGCTAGTAGGGGCTAGATGAGCCACTGAGAGCAAACAGCCTCCATCCATCAGTACTGTCTAGGACCTGGACGGACTTGCCATGGAACCCAACCACACCAACAACCTGCACAAACAAATATATCATATATGAAATAATAATCATGTCTAATTCAGGAAATTATCAGCACATAAAAAAGAGAGCTTCATTGGGTTTCTATAGGCTTTCAAACTTTAAAACTATTATTTTGGAAGTACAAAAAGTGACTTAGCACTCTTATCTGTCAACAGACAAATCAAACTTTGTGATGGACGATATTACAGTGGGCAGTGTCTATCTCTATTCCTAAATCAAGCCTTTTGACTAGTGTGCATATGATGACACACGCGGTACCCCGGGGTACCGTTGTACCCCGGGGTACCGCGTTGTGTAGCGCCATCTTGTGTCCACTCGAAGCACAACCGTATTGCGTTGTGTATGCAGTGCAGCGCGCGATTGTATGCACGCCATACCCTGGTACAGCCCTAAAAAATAAATAAATAATTAAACAAAATGGCGGATATTCGTTTGGTACCCCAGGGTACCATTTATGTCATCATATATAGCTCGACAGGAGGGGGCAAGATAGGAGCTAATTATACTAATGGTTACTTGACTTGACTTACATCAAATGTCTGCGTGTTGATGGCCTGCACGTTGCAGGTGCCACTGCCTCCTGCCAGCACAACCTGGTTATCACAGAACTGTGAGCAGTACAGGAAGTCGCCCTCCTTTCCATCTGTGTCCAGGTCCAGTGTTCGGTCAAGCTGACCACTGGAGAAGTCCCAAACCTGCAGAGCCTGGTGCTGGACCCATGACGCTGTTAGAATCTTGCCGTCCTGAATGTAAAATACAAGACAAAATACCAGGAAAATTGAGAAATGTGCAAGAAACCACACCGATCAATTAATGATAATTTATGTTCAGTGCCCGAGTCTAGTGTATGGTCAAGTTGACCACTAGAGAAATTCCACATAATTATGCAGATTGAGCCTTGTGCCGGACCCATAGCTATTATAATCTTACCATCCTGAGTAGACATTAGAAGAAAATTGCTGAAAAAATAATTATGTCCAAGAAACAATAACAGCCAATAGATGATGACTTGTGGTCAGTGTATGGTCAAGCTGACCACTGGGGAAGTCCCGAATTTGCAATATCTCTGAATTGATGTGTCTTTGTGCTATCATCTAAGAATACTACATTTTCTGTATACATGTAAAGGTGAACATTTATGTTTCCACTCTCTTGCTCTTGTGTTTTCTGCGATCCAGAAAAAACTAATTATGAATAAAGCAGAGCTACCAACATTGAAACTCAACAATTAGGAAGATTTAGGGAAATGTCATCAGAAATCATGGAGATATCTATCAAACACATACAACCTAATGACAATGATTTTTCATTAATTAGGGAGATTGGCTGATGGAATAAAATCAGATGTTTTAATCTTGGTCTATTTTCAGGGAGTCTCCTGCAAAATCAGGGAGACTTGGCACCTCTTGAAAAGAGTGACCAATAAAATGATGACTTCAGGTCAAAGTCATGTCATGTTCAAGCTTTTAATTACTTACCTTGATATCCAAGCCATTGCCACAGACGTGAGGTCCTGAGATTGTTCGCTCTACTCCTTGTTCTGTTCTTGTATCCCACACCTGCCAAAAAGAGGATAACAGCAAGATAAGCTTGATATCATTTTTTATTTTCTACAGAATTAAAATATAATGCAAATATATTTTTCAGCATAACATACAAATTTGGTGATTTGAATAATAACACATTATTTTATTATATTGATGTAATTCATACAATAATTTTTAAAAATGTAAATTTTACTTTTTACACAAACTCCAACTTTCTATAGACCGTGTCCCAGAAAAAACGAAACCGGGTTTCATGGCAGAAATTTTATGTTATAATGAATAATTTCCTTGATGATATATATATGTCTGAAAAGCTATGTGTCTCTTCTTTTATTTGATATACAACTTATGGCACATAATTCACGCATGACTGAATTAGAACGATAGAAAGTGGTGTTACCAAAATTAAATTTGCGCGCAGAAATTGCAAGTTTGGGTGAGGTTTTGGGGAGAGTTTTAAGAGTAGTAAACGTACTTATTTTGAAAAAGGACAGACACCGCATGAAAATTCATAATTTTATCTTTTATATGACACCTCATGATTAAAAAATAAATTATATATGCCAGAGAACGAATACAATGAAAACATGCTTGATTCCAGCCCAAATGAGTAACTTTCCTGATCTAGCCTGTTTCCTGATCCCCATGTTTGTGTAAATTCACTCATGCATCAAAGTCCATTGTCAGCTGCTAGTCAGGAAAGCTGAGCGACTTCTTACTCAACTTTCACTCATTCGGGCAGAAATCAGGCATGTTTTCATTGTACTCGTTCTCTGGCATAAATCATTTATTTTTTTAGCATGAGGTGTCATGTAAAAGATAAACATATGAACTTTTATGTGGTGTTTGTCCTTTTTAAAAATAAGTACGTTTACAACTCTTAAAACTCACCCAAACTTCAAATTTATGCGTGCAAATTGAATATTGGTAACACCACTTTCCATTGTTCTAATTCAGTCATGCTTGAAGTATGTGCCATAAGTTGCACATCAAATGAAAGAAGAGACACAGAGCTTTCCAGGCATATATATATCATCAATTCAATTATTCATTATGACAGAAAATTTCTGCCATGAAACCCGGTTTCGTTTTTTCTGGGACACGGTGTATATTCATAAAAAGGACATTTTTAATACAATAAGGAAAATACTTTTCTAATTCATCCATTCATAATTTATTCAATGAACTTTGAACTCTTTCTTCACAGTAATCTTGTACACAATGCATTAACTATTCTGCAAATATAACATCTAGGAAATTAACTGGTGGATGTGGTGTGGCAAGATTGCTAGAGCGCGCGCTTTCCAATCGTGAGATCCTGAGAACCCTGGCCACCGCGTTTGTCCTTCAGCAAGACAATGTATCCACATTGCTGCTCTCTACCCAGGTGTATAAATGGGGACCCGGTAGGAGGTGAAAGCCTTTATGTGAGTGATCTTCTTGAGCCCATGAGCGCTTGCAAGAAATGCTCCCCAGGGAGTGGAGATGATGCACACAATGTGTGCTGGTTTGCATTGTATCCTATGACCGGGGTAATAATAGTGTAACGCTATGATAAATTTATGTATTTAGTGCTATATAAGAAACTATATTATTATTATTATTATTATTAATCATTACTTACCTTGACACAGTTATCCCAGCCGCTGGTCACAAAGATGTTGTCATCATCCGGGTGGAACTTGAGAGCAAAGATCCTCTGACCGTGGCCGGACTCTGTCAGGTCACTTCTCTCTAATCTCTCTGGAACTAGAGCATTGGATCCTGGGTACTCCCGGAGTAGCTGAAAGTCAGTGTATTTTTTAAAGTAGAAAATTGTCGATAAAATTAATTCCCAGAGTGCCATTTCATTTTAAGGAGAACAATTTCAATACACTGATTGCATAGAGCACCAAAGTGATAACATCACACTCTTTTTGTAACAACAGAAATAATAGTAATGGTTCTAAACAACTTCTTTGATTTAAGATTTTGAGAGTGCATGTGTTAGACCTGGCTGTTTGCCTTCTGTGAATCTGCTACGTCATACATTTTTGGCTTGCCTGATATTGTTCAAACCATTAACCACTAGCATTTGCCCGCTAGCCCGGGGCAAGTAAAAATTGGTGTCGGGCAATTCAAAATTTATGAATTGTCTACTTTACTTATTTATTATTAACTAAATTATTGGTCAACTATGAGAAAATAATGTACATGTATATCCTTGGGTTTAAATCTCATCTAGAAGAAAAACAGGCAAGTCAAATTTGAAAAGTTATGATTTTACTTGCCCGAACGGACCTGCAGTTAGGAAAAAAGTTAGTGTGGAGGCTTGCATTACCCATAGTGATGAATTGCTGTGATGTCACACTTTGGTACTCCATAATGCTTTTAAAACTTGGCAGATAACTTAGTTTGAATATTATCATTTGTAATTTCCATTGAACTAAGGCCAGCATTATGAGAAAAGGTTTTCAATGCCATTTTTTCATTTTAAATTAAATTCACAAATCATTGATGCTGTCGATGACTTGGTACCCATTCAATAAAAATTCAAAATTAAAATAAAAGGAACATATTATATACTTAATTTAAATCATTAGTTACCTTGTTAGTATTCGCGTTGTACAGGCGCACACATTGATCCTTCCCCCCTGTTGCAAAGACACCTCCCAGAAGACTGAAGTCTAGAGCATTGATCTCATTGTCTCTCTCTGCAACAAAAAGAAAATATCAAACAAATAATAATCATGCGCAAAATAATACTATATTTGTTTTATATAGGGCAATTTGTTCTACAAGCTTTGCTTTTAAAATGGTCCAAACCATGATATAATGTACAATTTATCCTTGATTATTAATTTGTAATCATGTTTATGTAATCTCATTTCATAGTTGAATAAATTAAATGAAATGAAATGAAATGAAATAAAAATGAAAATGAAAAGTTATACAATTGCCTTTTGGATTTCAGGAATATGCTAGAAGATAAAATATTGTTCAAAGTGCTTCACTAAATTACAAACAAAACATACAAGGTTATTACTTGAAGCAGGTGTTGGGTTGCTTAGAATAACTCTTTTTGCATAATTTTCAACCATTTCGAACTGTGCTTCAAGCTGATTTTAAACCACCATTCATTTTCCCTCCTTCTGCACACGCCATGTTTTAAAACCCCCTCTTAATCATGAGTAAACCTTTCCCAAATTGTATTACCTAGGATTGCATCGACAGGATGAGCTTTTTCTGTGTTCCACAGAGTGATGGTCCCATCTGATCCCGCAGACACCAGGACATCATCCATGCCCGGGTGGAAAGTCAGACACATGACTGGCAGCCCGGTCTTGTTGCCATGTTTCAAGAGCCTGGCTTGCTGTCCAGTCTTAGTGTTGAATAACTGGAAAGATAAGCAGAGCAACATAGATTAAAACAAACAATTTCTTCTCCAGGATTGTTGCCAAAGTAGATTTATAAATTGAAGATACGAGGACATCCCTCCGCCATGCCTTGGTGGAAACTGAGACACATGACTGGCATACCCGTCTTGTTGTCGTGTTTCAAGAGCTTGGTTTACTGTCTAGTCAGAGTGTTGAATAACTGGGAAGGATAAGATAACAAGAAATGCTAAAGAAAAACAAAAAATAATCTGCACAAAATAATTTTTTTTAATTTTTGCTGGCGACATTTTTGTTTTGGGGTCACCATGGTGACCCCAAAACAGAAATGTCGCCAGCAAAAATTTTAAAAATAAGTTTTAGTGGGTGGTTGCTTAGATAGGCAAGTAAAATGTGCCTTGAACTTAATTTTATTCTATTATGATGACCCAAGGTCAGTGAGTTTAAGAGCTAACTTTCCAGGATCATCTTACCCTGATTCCCCCATTGCCAGTGCCCACTGCGATGAGCTCACCACTGTGTGAGAACTGTAGACTGTACGTCCCCATCGAGTCATGGTCAAGCTGAATGGATGAAAGTTCCTTGACCTCCGAGAATGTTCCCCTGCTCTTCTGCTGCTCGGTGTCGATTGCCCTCCCAGCTATGATGGCTGCTTCCAGTCGGCGGCGAGCCATTCTTCATGCAATGTTCCTTCAAATGATAGAAAATAGCAAGTGAATCTCAAGTTATCATTCAATCAATAAAAGTTCCATGGAATACATCAATTGGAAATATTATGTGATTGCTGCTTCATTCAAGTCTGCATCAAATCATGATTTAATCATTAACATCAGTAAAACATGTAAGGGGGGATGAATATTATTTAGCCATATTCAAAATTTGTATTTCTCTACAACTTACAACTTACATTTTGATAGTCATAGTCATTTACAAATCGTATTTATCTAGACCAAGGGAAAATTCTAAAAAAATTAATGTTATTGTTTTTTAATTCAAAACATGCTCACCTAAATTCACTAGCTTGAATAAAAATCCAACACAAATATAAAGAACTAATTTAGCTGTTGGGTTTTGCTATATTTTGTTTAATTGGCGATTGTTTCAACTTGTAAGTGTAATTTGTATTTTATCCATACACCATTTACTTTATATGGGACTGCTGAAGTGCTACAAACACAAATATGAATGTGTGGGACACAGATTAGAGAAATTATCTTGTCGTTTCTGTATTAAATTCAATTTATATAGATTTCTCAGCAGCAGACTGCTTTAACTTTTGACAAGAACACCAACCAGATTTAGATTTACAATATCAAGAAAAATCAAACTCATTCCAGTATGCGGCATTTATAAAAAACAGCTCACCTTTCCAACTTTTGAGCTTGATCAGGAACCCTGGAAACGCAACGCTTTTTTTAGTGGTTTGTCGCCATCTATCGGTCCAACTCATTTTGTATCAGAATTTATTTTAAATGATTGAAAATATTTCTAGTCAGTTTCCTTTATGTTTGAACAGAATTTATTTTGTTACAGAAATAATTTTATTTTGTAAAATAAATATTTCTGTCACACATCAAATTTACAACATTTCTAGGAAAAAAACAATTTTGTGGAAAAATGTTGTAACAAAATAAATTCTGATTAAAAATGAGTAAAGAAAATGGGATTAAAATGGGATTCCATCCCATTTTCTTTGCTCATTTTTAATCACATGATATATTTCTGGTCAGTTTCTCTATATGTTTGAATTCAAAATAAATTATGTCACACATGATGACTTTGTCAAAATAATTTTAGTTTAAATCATTTGTTACAAAATTAATTCTGAAGTTACAAAATAACTGACAAAATAAGTTTGGTGCCAGGTTGAAATAGCTTCTGACTATATATACGAGCAATAAAAAAGGGTTTTATGGGAACATTTCCCATTCAAGGGTCTTTGTGGCTCGATGGTTGAGCACTGGTCTAGTAATCTGGAGGTCTCGGGTTCGATTCCCAAGGCTCCCGATTCATTTATTCAAAATAAATTCTGTTACAAAATGAACCTTGACAAAATAAATTTGACAAAATTATTGTGTTGACAAAACGCTTCTACACTGAAAAGAGGGTGGGTCTGATAAATTCTAATAAATTAGTAAAATAATTGTCAAAATCGAAAAAACTGCAGAAGAACTGGACGGGGAAAAAATAACTCGAAACTGACTCGATGAAGAAAGATGGGGAAGTGGATAAATGACGTACCTGGTACATTATCATTTCAGGAAGCACAGCCGCATGGAAGATAGTTCAATTTACACAGCAATGACAATAGGTAGGAGAGGATTTGTGTTAATGAATACTGAACTGGGGGGTAATAACGTAGAGATTATATATATGAGTGAAAGAACAAATTTATGAGAGGGACAGTAACCCGGATAAGTGTTAATTTAGCAAATGAACCCCGGGAGGTGCCTGACAACTGACATAAAATCGTATGCATTTTATAAGCCAAATTATTATTTTGTATGCGAAAAAGGATAAGGGAACAAACTTAATTTAGGAAAGAAGAATCAGAAAAAGAAGTATACAGTAATGAGGAAAATGGGGGGAACGGGAGGTTAGGGAAAAGGGTCTTAACTTCTTTCAACAACAAAAAGCAGTACGCCAATAAGAAGTATATAGCTATAGGACTTCATTTGAAGAGGTCACAGGATGAACCTTGGGAAAAGAATAAGCGGAGAAGATGGCATACCAATATTATACTAATTATTAGAAAAGGACTGAGGAGTTCAGCCTCCGTCGGGCTGGAATAAGTATTGTATAATTATAGAGAAAGCTAGGTAGGCAATGATGATGATCATACCCCTCAGCGCCCGTGGTCGGAATGATTGGGGGGTAGGGGGCACCCATTATATTGGGGACATAATAGTACCATACCTTATCATTTATGTATTTATGTATTTTTTGTTTGCTAATGTTCCCGACTCCCCCCCCCCCCCCCCCCCTTTTTTTAAATATAAATAATCAAATTGGATGGGCCGGGGGCACTGTCCCCCCATGCCCCTAGCCCCGAAGCTGCGCCATGTGATCATATAATTACTCTCTTAATGCGAAAGAGTGGATTCTCCGCTCTAGCTGTCGAGTGACATGCGTTTCAACTCTGAAAAGAGTTGAAATCGACTCTGAAAAGAGTTGAAATCGACGCCGCCGCGTGTTGAATAGGCGTTCGCGATAGTATAGTATGAGTTACCGTTTCAACTCCGAGAGCGAGTTGAACAAAAATCGAGACACAGCCACTAAGGCAGCCAATCAGTGATCATCTTTGAGTCACGTCACGCGCGCGATAAGGAAAATTTAATTCGATGCGGGAATTGTTTGCACCGCTGTATACTAGCTCGCTCTTCGTCATCATTTTGGACGTCGGAGATCGAAGATTTAGGAGATCGAAATCACATTCAGACGGTTCTATAATAAAGGAGAACTCAGTGAGGACTTCCGCAAAACACTTGAAGGTGAGTTTTTATCATGATTTAAGTTTATACTTACACAAATCAATCTTTCACTTTCGGCTTTCATTTATACGCCAATTTGCAATCACAACGCAAACGTTACGGCGCGCACCAATGTAAGTGCGCGCGTGTGTGTGTGTGTGTGTGTGTGTGTGTGTTTGTACACGGGTGTGACTTGTCAAAAATGATGGTCAAGCGATTAAATAGTTGAAACATAATTTCCCTTGCAACATGTTCAGGTAATTAGTATACTGAAATATTCTCTAAGTTCTAAAGATTATAGATGAACAGAATAATCGGGTGAAAACTGACTCATCTTGCAAATTATCCTCAATATCTTACTGGTGGTTCAGGGTGGTTTCTTTCAATATTATAGACAGTGATACTCTCTAGCCTAGTGCGCGTAGTGGAAATACCAAACCGGCTCGTTTTATTGCTGAATATATCCAAATAGTCTAAAGACTTCATCACTTATTCACATATCAACTTCACTATATAATTTAATATTTCCTTGGCTTTCATACCAGCCATATTTCCAAGCACATAACCCATTCCTTGAGTTATAATTTAATCAAAATCCACAACTAGCAAACACAATTACCACTAAACGCGCGCGCGCCGATCACTTACAGTCACAGAGTCCGTTTCAAGTAAATTCATGCACAAATTCCTTACAAATTCCCTTATTTGTAGCTCATCTATACATAATACATCAATTCATATATCAAGCCTTCTTAACAATTCAATTATCTATCATATAAGCTATAATTTATCTCATACTTTGCATTTAAATAACAGAAAACTACAAATAAAGGTTGTTTCTAATCAATTACTGGCTCCGGAAGATGCTCATGAATATGCAAATGAGCTTTATGCATAATTTGCATATCATGTGTTTTGGAGTCGCTATAAGTGGAACTACGGTAATAAACATGCTAAGTTCTAACCTTTGAAAGCAAAGTATCACTTCTGAACTATTCACATACTTTGTAACAAATATCAATCTTAACTATCCGGTATATAACATTGTCATATCATTTGACAATAAAGAGGAATTTAATAAACAATTTCAGAAAGCTTTGTAACAAACGTTTATACCCGTATGCCTACGCAAATATCTGTGTTGTGCGTCGTACAATTAACGCAGCGCTATGTCAACTGCACTGCTAAATGCAATACTTACATCAACAACAACAATACGACACTCATTATTCAACTCATCATCATGATCATCACAAGAATCATATCGAATCAGTAACACTGTCAAGTAGTCAACACTAATCTATAACTTTACCTGGTTTGTGAATTAATCCATTTTTGTTAATCTTCCGTTTCGAGCCAAAGTTTAAGTTCACAATCAAAATATTTAATAATGTAAGTGTTGCTAGTCTTAATTACAGATATAATTATATACGCGCCGTGGCGCATATATAATTATTAATTAAATACCTTGGGTACTGTATTCCATTTCTTAAATGTGTATTTCTAAGGTAAATGTTCCTCTCAAATATGTTTAGGCCTTTAGGCCCTAGGTAGGTAAACTGTCCCTTTTGGAGGTCTGCATTTGTTTTGATCTGTCAGCAGTGACGTAGCGTGGTCGGACTGATTGGGGGGGGGGGGGGGGGGGGGGGGCACACCTTATGTATTTCTTTGTTTTTTTTCAAAAAATGTCCCCTTATGTTTTCTATTGTTTGTTCAGAATTATTGGGGGGGGGGGGCACGTGCCCCCCCCCCCCCCGTGCCCCCCTGTAGCTACGCCACTGTCTGTCAGTCACCATACATTTTTAATGGTTGTACAAATGATTTTTTTTTTTTTTCTCATATTTTCATTTGATTGCAGATTTGATTGTTGAATTATCACCCACCGACACACACTGCATCCCAGATGAACGACAGCTGGGATCAAAGGGATACCCGATGACACACCCAGCTGCAACATAAACGTAAGCAGTGTGCCAGTCTACAATAGAATGAAGAAAGGCAACCGCGCAGATAAACTAGACATGCACGAAGACGAGCGATACAAGTGCGAAGCCGACAGAGACAACCATCAAGACGAGAAAAATGACCTCGAACATGAACAAAGGCGAGCTAAGCAGCCGCAAAGACCAGCGAGACAAGTGCCAAGATAACAGAGACGACCAGCAAGACGACCACGAAGACAAGCGAAGATGAGTAAGACGACCACGAAGACGAGTGAAACAGTCGCAAAGATGAGCGAGACAAGTGCCTAGATGACAGAGACGACCAGCAAGACGATCGAGATTACCACGAAGACGAGCAAAGACAAGCACGAAGACGAACAGGCAGCCGCAAAGACGAGCGAGACAACCGCAAAGAAAACGAGTGACTCGAAGACCAGCGAAGCAACCGTGAATGCGGCTTCGACAGTAACCTTGACGAAACCAACTTCAGTGAACCGAACACCAGCTTTCAGAGTCCGTGCAGAGCTGACACTTATCGCTAGCCCAACGATCATGGCGTTCGCGACACAGGCCACAACCCGGAGGATATGCGATTGTGATATGGAATGTGAACGTTGAACTGCATGGTTTGGTTGAATTTTTGTATAAAATATAAACTTGAAATTACTTTTCAAAAGGAAGAAGTTTTGTCACCTTCCTTGCTCATGAATCCATACATTTTAAATACATAGGCCTACAAGAACATGCCTGTAGTAGTCACCAACCTTCTACAATGGCCACTTTTCTAGTTTTCAGTAGGTGGTCACTATACACATGTTTGACTGTGTACTACTGTAGCTCAAGACATTGCTGCCCCCGAAGCCAGAATCAATCCAATTTTGATACAGATCTGCCTATGTGAGGGGCCAGATTAAATCCAGGAAACATGAACATGTCCCTATTTAAAGGCTTTAACTATGATATTAAAATGTCTTGAATATAGATCAATTATCTGCCAACTGTTTCTTACCTTTTGCAAGGTGGTGTGATAATTTGTTAGGTATAATGCACGAAGAACAATTGTTTTTTTTTTTAATCGAATTAACTTCCAATGTGAAGAAAAAAGACTTCTTAAGATTGGGATGAACATTGCTTGGGCTAAAACGTGATGTTTAGGACTTGGGCCCACTGTTTTATGAAAGGCTGCATGATTATGTTGTTGTATATAAGTATTATTGTAATTGTTTTAATGGTAATTTACAAGTTTTAATTTTTCGTTTGCTTCTCCAAAATTGTATACTATCCTGTTAAATTATTGCCCAACGGTTGGTCCCCAACATGTATTCCTATTGGATGTATTTATGAATTTTAGACCTGTTTCTGAACAGATTATTATGAAACAAAGTCCGCACTGTCTCTAACATTGTGTGCCATTTCACATAGTTGTTCATTATCTCACATATTGATAAAAGGGCCCTGTAAAGTAAACCAAAACTAATTTATTCCTTTAAATGTATTGTGATAATGTTACAATTTATATCCAACTGTTCTTGAAACTTGTGATGAACATTGTATTACTGGTGACCGATTATATTACTGAAATGGCAAGCAGCCCTTTAATTGTCCTAATTCCTTAGCAGAACTAGAGGGTTGACTGTGAAAGGAAACAAAATAATATCTCTGCATGTGCAAAACGGTTTAACTGGCCACCAGTAGTCTTTGTCTTTTTAGACTAACCAATATTGAAATCATCTTGTTCTGAAACATGATATTACTAAGGTAATTAGATTTCCCAAGTTGTGTTGTATTGCAAATATCTCTTCACACATTTTTGCATGAACTTGTAGATTGTTTGATGCTTGTGTGTTTTTATATATATATGTACAATGTGTATTTTAATGTTTATATTTCAAATTGTATTAAAAGGAAATTAAAATTTCTTTAATCAGGAAAGTTAATGTCTTAGAAAGTTTAGAATTGAAGTAGAAGAGTGAATACAGTGTAACCTCGTTACAAAGAGCTCTGATAAAACAAACCATTTATAACAAAGTCATTTTGTTTGTCCCAGCCGTTGTTTAAAAAAAAATGTTTTAACCCTTTGTTTTATAACAAGGTGATTGTCTTAATCGCAAGGATCTTTTTGTAAAGAGGTTTCACTGTAGCATAATGTTGTTGTGTACCCCATAAAAACAATGTATGCCCATGCAATGGGCAGTGGTTCACCTTTTGTTTTCACTAAAACATGAGGGCAAGGCAAATCATTCTATTCTATTGCTAGTACATTGTTTTTGTATGTTATTTTTCGAGGGGAAAAAAGATACAATCAATTACCTTGTTAATACCCTAAAATAGTTTTGCAAAATATTGTTTTGATTTCCTTTGGGGCTCATTCCAGCAAAATGTGAACCATCACACAGTATGTGTGCACGATACATTGTTCCATTGAACACAACAATTTATTTCCATTATATTTTGTTTCACAAACTGCATTTTCAATGTAAGAATTAGTGTATGCCTATATGGGACATTATGTGTGTTTATGTGCGTATGTTTGTTAACATGTATATGTGCATGTGGATGAATATCTAAACCCCAAATTGATAGATTTTGTAATCACCCCATCCAGCTTGAATGATTTCCACTCCAGAATGAGAGTTAAAACAACATTAACTCTGCATTAGGAGTGGATTCCACTCCAAACGAAGTGGTCACTAATATGGCTCCCTAAGGAGTGAACAAGGGAGTGGATCTTAACTCCCTTAAAGATTGGACAATTTCCACTCTAGTTTGGAGTGAAAAGGGGGTCAACTCTGGGTTAGGAGTGGATTCCACTCCAAACGAAGTGGTCACTAATATGGCTCCCTGGGGGGTGAACAATGGAGTGGATCTCAACTCCTTAAAGAGTGGACAATTTCCACTCTAGTTTGGAGTGAAAAGGGGGTCAACTCTGGGTTAGGAGTGGATTCCACTCCAAACGAAGTGGTCACTAATATGGCTCCCTAAGGAGTGGAAAAAAGAGTGGATTTCCACTCCAATACATTAAGAGAGTATTACAATTACAAACGACTAAGTAAAAACCCTGTTATTATTAAAACAGAGCCGTTACAACTCAAAAGGGCGCTCTCTTAAAACTACATGGTTTTAACCATTTTTCATCGAAATTGTGCATGTGCATTTTTTTTTTTTTTTTAATAATGATTATATAGAGATATTATCAGCAACTATTTAAAAACTTATTCTGATTTTTTCTTCAAACGGAGGTCTATAAGTATTTTTGTCTTTTTCTGACCGGGTAGATAGCTTATAAATAAAATATTTTGAAATCAAATTTTACAACTATGAGAGCATTCGAAAGGGAATGATTCTCAACATGTTTTAATCAATGAACTTCCAAATGGAATTAAAACCAACCAATTTAGTGTCATGGGGCATTTCGGGAAGTACCAATACTAAAGTGTACCTTTATCTGAAAGCTTACGGGGGCTCTGCCCCCTGGAACCCCGGCATGGGCTAAATAGCGGGCCCCTACTGGTCCCCACCCTTCTGAGAGTTTCTTGCCAAAGTTAAATATTTTGTGCCCCCCCCCCCCCCCCGGTCATAAAATTAAGGAAATTACAAAATTATTAAATTTTACTAATATAAAAAGATATTCGTTAAGTTTGTATTATCAGACTATGTGTTGTCCCCTATGTCTATAACGCCCACGTCCGGATATCGAGCTATAAGATCATTTTTTTTGTCATTGGTCCACTAGCTCTCTGCCCAGGGAGGTCAGAGGAGGGGTATAGTTAACACACAGATCTTCTGCATGTACAAACAAATACAATAAATACCAACCAACCAACCAATAATTAATTTTAGGTTGTGATTAATTTTATTACTAATTTGTCGATCCGTCAGATGTATAATTTTTTCAAAACTATTCTGAACTTTGAATTATATTTTGTCAATTGTAAATATTGAACTGATTATTATTGACAATAAATCCATTTAATTTCATTTCCGAGTCATTTAATTTCGAGCTAATCATCTGTAAAATGTTACTTTAAAATGCCCAATGTTGCCAAGGTGGGCATTGCTGAATTTTCAATAGAAACCATTAATTTTAGACCATGAAATGAATTATGAACAAATGGACTTATGAACATATACTTTGTTTATAAATAAATTTTTTTTTTGGTAAGGTGTTATCTACAGCAGATGAAGACTTACTACCTACTAAGGCTTTGGATGATTGTGTAATAAATAATATAATTGGACGTTCTTGAATTGTATTTATCATATTGTCTGATGGTTATTATACTAATGATGCAGTTTGCTATGTGATAGAACATAATCCTCTTGACTAATTTGATTTTAGAGGACCATTTTGGTGAGGTTATGTAATCTTCATTTTGGGATGATGATTAATTCTTATGACGAAGAAAACACTAATTAATTTTGTTTTGACGTGGCCCTCTACGACCAGAAATTGTAACAACATTCAATGTACAACTTCTGCGAAAATACGCGTTGATCGCACGGAGAATTTGGCTTTTCGGGGTCCGTCTTTTATTTTGAGACGAAGAGACATTTTCCGATTCGTTGAATGGGGATCCAAGGTGTTGCAGCTCAGAGATTTTGATTTTTGATGACATCTCAGTGGCGAAAATGTAATGATTACGACGGGCTATCATCTGTGATTTGTCGGAAGGATCGCTTGGAGCAATAGGCGTGTCCGTGGAATAATATTGCATTGCGAATTGCATGCATTGCATTGCTCACGCATTGTAATCGCATCATCTTCATCCAAAGTGGCCTTGGCAATGCAATCAACACTGAATGCATGCACTCTGGCCAATTGATGCACGCACTAGACAATCGTGGATGAGACTTTGAGACTTTTTGGTGATACTGATCTAGACGAGAAGCTTTTAATTCTGCTTGATTGATATATGAGCGATGTCTAATATGACAAAAGAGGATAATGGTGAGTAGTCAAGTTGGACTAAATTATTAAGTTAAAATTATTTTAAAAAGGATGATCTGAAGACTGAAGACGAAGTGATGTCTGATGATGATGAATTCAATTTCAATGACAACATACAAATGTAATTAACAATTGTTCATCATGTTCATTCAATAATGTTTTTCCAAAACTAAAGGAAAGAGAGAGAAAGGGGTAATTGGAAGTCGGATCTATTTCAAATTGTGTTTACGTTTGTTGGAATTGCATGTATGAGTGAAATAGAGAAGTTGCATTATCAATTATTTTACTTTCTGTTTGTTTAATTTCAATGGTAATCGAGTATGGTGCACAGTCATTACCAAGACCAAGTGACAAGTCCATTACTTGTTGAAATGAAAGGGGAGCCAAACTTTTACTGAGTTTACTTGCATGATGTCACTACTATTTGCATGGAAAATGGAAATAATCATTTGTTTCAAGACAGACTGCCATGACCAGGGCATGATGACTCCAACTGTACCATATGAAACGTCATCTGCTCACCGATTCAACAACAGAGGTTACATGTACATAACCCGCTTTGAAAAACTCAGATAATATTTCATGTGGTACTGTTGCGTTAGAAAAACATTATTAGTGCAGTGGTCAACACATGCCCACAACTACCAAAGCGTGCCCAGACTTGGCATGCAAAAAGAACCAATGGCAATGACGTTCTATACAAATTGTTAAGGGCATTGGTTCTTTTAGTCATGCATGCCAAGTCGTGGGCATGTGTTGGTAGAGAATGCCAAAAACCCTTGGAAATTATTATTTTTTTTAGTCCTATTTAACTATCCGTGTCTTTACACTACATACTCTGCAGTCCTCCCCACTGACGTCAACAGAGCCACTGATCAGTACTATTGAAGACTTGAAGTTCTAATTGTTGAATTTGAAAATCTCTCCTAGTGACCTAGTCTCCTCCATTATTCTGTTACAGACTCTGCTACCGTCCCCACTGATGTCAACAGGGCCTCTGACAAAAAAAATCAGTACTATTGAAGACTTTTGAAGTTTACATGTAAATCCTTTAATTTGTAAATCTCCATTTACAGACTTTGCTACCCTCCCCACTGACGTCAAAAGGGCCACTGACAAAAAAAAAACAGTACTCCTGAAGACTTTTAAAGTTGAAATTCTTTAATTTGTAAATTATCTCCATTTTCAGACTCCGCTACCCTCCCCTCCGACCTCAAAAGGGCCGCTGACAGAAAAAAGATTAGTACCTTTGAAGACATAAATTTGAAAATTAAATTCTTGTTTTAATTTGTAAATGTCCATTTTCAGACTCTGCTACCCTCCCCACTGACGTCAACAGGGCCAATGACTGCTCAGATGACGGGGAAGATGCCGAGGAGAAAGCAAGGCTCATATGCCAGGTCCTGGAACTACAAAACACACTTGATGGTACGTGACCTAAAAATAACTTCCAGGGCAATGTCCTTACCCGTGGCCCGGGTGCCAATGGCCACCAGATTTCATTTGACTACTAGAAACTTTTGTCTTGGCCATCAAAGAATTAGGATCTACAACCCACACGTCTATGTTGGTAGTCTATTTGATTTGGCATTTTGGCCACCTGAAAGCCCTGGAGGCTGGAAACACTCATAACAAAGTCCAGAAAGGCTACATAATAAACTGATAGTTATCAGCTACATGTACATTACATACACCATTTGGAGTGAGAGGTTTTTATGCCTCCGCCAACGAAGTGGCTGGAGGCATTATGTTTTCGGGTTGTCCGTCCGTCCGTCCGTCCGTCCGTCCGTCCCGTTTTCGTTCTCGCAATATCTCAAGAACCAGTTGACGGATCAATTTCAAACTTGGTATGAGTGTACATATTGGGGTGACAATGATCTGCTTAGATTTTGGGGGTCATGAGGTCAAAGGTCAACGTCACAAGACTCAATATATATGCAAAAATGCCTCGTTCTCGCGATATCTCAAGAACTGGTTGACGGATCAAATTCAAACTTGGTATTAGTGTAGATATTGGGGTGGCAATGATCTGATTAGATTTTGGGGTTCATGAGGTCAAGGTCACAGGACTCAATGTATGCGCAAAAATGCCTCGTTCTTGCGATATCTCAAGAACCGGTTGACGGATCAATTTCAAACTTGGTATGAGTGTACATATCGGAGTGCCACTGATCTGCTTAGATTTGGGGGGTCATGAGGTCAAAGGTCAAGGTCACAGGACTCAATATGTATGCGAAAATGGCTTGTAATGGCAACATTTCAAGAACTGAATGTCAGATTTCAATCAAACTCGGTTCCTGAATGTATTATAAAGAGTCAACGTAGCCATAAAATGTTGGGGTCATGAGGTTGAGGTCAAGGTCACGGGACTCATTATACATGCAAAAAAGCTTGTAACATTGCCAAAATCTCAAGAACTAAATGTCAGATTTCAATCAAACTTTGAATGTTTTTTAGGGAGCCATCAAAGATTGGGGTCATATGGTCAAGGTCACAGGACTCAAAATATATGAAAAATACTTTTAAAAATTAAATCGGTGCATGATAATTTAGGCTTGATATTAAAATCACGTGATAGCGGAGGCATAATTTTCGATTGCGCGCAATCGAAGACCCATCTAGTTTAAAGTAACTTAATGTATTAGCTAAAATATGCCCTATCATAAGGGGCTATTCAGATAAATGCCAACTCAGTTATATTTTCTCAAATGTTCACAGAACATTTAAAAATAATGTTTAAAAATAATGTGTGGGAAATTTCCAATCAAACTCGGTGATACTTTTTTTTTTATGAATGTAAATTCAGCTCAAGTTTGTACACCTAAGTATGCAGTTAATTATTTGTTGGCAGCACTTCATTAAAAAATAACAAGTACAAATTGCAACTCAGAAGCCCCTCTGTTCACCTCCTCCTGCATGTAATATTTTTTCTGTGTAAACTGTACTTGAACAAAACCAGACAACCATCAGAAGAGCTTTCTAGCTCAGTTGGTAGAGAATAAGAGAACTTTTGTAGTCCTAGCAATCTGGAGGTCTGGGGTTGGATATCTGGGGAAGCCAAATTTTCTTTGCTCATTATCGTTTTATATTACATTTTTAGTTTTCACTTCACTTTGCCTAAATAGATGCTTAGGTTAAATAGAAGCAAATACAATGCCATGGTCATGCAGATCTTGACCGGTCCTTAAAAGAATCTCATATAAGGCCATTTAAGCATTCTATTTAATTGTGAAGTAAAGGGTTTAAAGAATGGTACAAATGTGTCTCTTTTGCAGACCTGTCGCTTAGAGTGGACAAGGTGAAGGAGGAGAATCTAAAGCTGAAGTCAGAGAACCAAGTTCTTGGCCAGTACATCGAGAACCTAATGTCCGCCTCCAGCATGTTCCAGTCAACGTCACCAAAGAACAAGAAGAAGTAAGCGATTCCACCCAATCCCCCCAGAAATTGTTTGTTTCATCACAAATTTCCCTTTGAGATACTGAAATCCCCATAGAATTTGTACATAGCCCACCAGGTTCCTTTAGGCAAGGGATTAATACAAGTTAATGACAGTCAGAAAACCAATTTAAAAAACATTACCCAGGATACTGTATATGTTTTTTACAACAAGGAGTTACAGAATCCATTCGTACAGAAATTAATATACTTATGTTTTTCATATGGCATTGCATAGACAGTGCATGGCCAGCATGCAACTGTTGACATGCTAACACATGCAAAAATAACATTGTTGATTTATTCTAGATATTGTGTGTACGAGGTTTAAATGGTCATACTACCTCGTATGCCCATCTACATTGTAATTTTCTAAATGTGGGACAATTCTATTGTTGTGGCTACAATGAAAGAACAATAGTCAACTTGTTTTGTAAAGGTGCACTTTGAAATCCCCTACTGAGTTTGGAAAAACCTACAAATATAGAAATGCAATATAACCAAGAGACACTTTACAATTGTTTTCTGTCAATATTTGAATTCATGAACAAGCCAGTACTTTGCATTCAATTAATTTCTAATACAGCTTATTAATGTTTCTTTCCAAAGAATTTTGTTGTGAAAACTTCACATTTTACTTCGTAATCGTTCCAATGATTTGAATTCAGTTTATTTCTAACATGGCTAATGCCAGCTTCTTTAAAAAAACTACCAAGAAATGCAATAACCTAGTAATAGTTTTTACACTTTGCATTTTCTTTTTTCTTCAAATGCCAATGATCTGTAGCATAATCCAGCAAATGATATGCATTCAGTCAACTAACACTCTAATTGTATGTTTCATTCCGTTTCAGGTCAGGAGGGAAGGGGAAGAAGTCGGAGAAGTGAGATGATGCCGTACCCTCCAAGGACCAACCGTGGGAAATTCTCATCACAATGTGTGCAATCTTTTTACCTACTGGACAGGAAAGGTGCCCAGCATTTCCGTTCTTTTTCGTGTAAAATGTTGGCCTAAATATATCATTATGTACAAACAAATTTGTAGCTGACGGTGTGAACATGATGCTATTGGTACTTCCATTCATTTAAAAAAAATTGTGACAACTTTAGATTAGTAGATTTTCACGTTATTTTAATAGGATTGAAGAAATTTCTTTGAACATCTGATTTGATTCACTCATTTTAAATGATGTGCATGGCTATCGTGAAATTCGACTGTCTGCATTTGGCTGATTTGGTTTTTAGTCTATGTAGAAGATGTTAATACAAATGTACAACTAGATATTTTACATAATTAACCAATTGAAACCAATATTTATATACACTTATATCTTCAGTGTTAAATATAAAAGTAATGAAAAGGCAGAGGCCAGTGTAAAGTTAACACAACTTGCATGCTGTTTAAGGAGACTATTTCATCAAATTGCAGTCAACCTAAGTATTTAAGTGTTTTTATAAATAAACTGACATGTGTGTTGGTCATGTAAATACGATACATATTATTACATCAAGTTCTGTCAGTGATAGAAATATAACCCAACAAATGATCGGTTTTGTGTAATTTGTAGTTCATATCCTAAAATGTCTTTACAAAACATTAGGTTGAAAGGTGCATTCGCGTTAAAAACGTTTCATATTAGATTATATTTTGTTTTGTAAGGAGTAATAAGTCAAAATAATGATATGTTAAATTTTGCATGAGCAGATGATTATTTGTAAATGCATTCAGCTAATTTCCCTTTTTTTTTTATAAATCAGATAATTTATTCATATTTTAGCTAGTTACAGAACAGTACTGGTTGTAATTCATTTTTTTTTGGCAGTGAAAAATACACTTGGCCTCGGCCTTGTTGATTTAGTAGCAATCAAAATATGCAAAAATGCTCTCTTAGATATGGTTTCAATAAAAGACATATACCTTATTAAAAAACAACTCTTGAAAAAGAAAACAACTCTTAATGACTAAAAGTACATAGTATCATCATTATAGTCTTCAAAAGTATTAAACACAGAACGTGTATACAGTGTGTAATGTAGACTTTGAAATGAAAGTGAAATACATGTATATCCAGTTACGCATCATATTTTTGCTTTAGCTGTAAGAATTTGTACAGTGTCCATCATGGCTCAATGTTAAATTTGTTAACCACCAAAATTAATATTTATTCACTTCAAGTTTGTGGATCAAATATGTGGAATAGTGTTTGGTTTTTCTTGTGAAGTCAGTTCCATTTCAGAGAAACAAATATCATACCCTAATTCTGAAATCCATTAGCAGGGCTTGCCCTTAGCGGCCTGGATGCCAATAGCTACCAGAAGTGAAATTTCATTGGGTCAGTGCGAGAAACTCTTGTACATGTATTGGCCACCAACAAATTAGAATCTACAAAACAAAAGCCTATGATTGTGGCCTATATGATGTGGTATTTTGGCCACCTGAAAGAAAAGCTTAGGGGGAGCCCTGCTTTGGAAATATATTAGTGTCCATATTTTAAAGGGGCTGCTTCGTTGATAGTAGATGGTGCTTTCAAGAGATTTGCTGCAGAGCTGTATATACATGTATACCTGCTTGGTTACAAAGTCATGGTACAGCCCTGTGCGATTTTGAAATGGCCTTTTCAATTTCATGACTCGGTCCCTTTAAATGTTTCTTGTTTTAAACTCTTGCATTATCAGTTTTGCAAATGTTTACAGCACTTTAATACACACTATGGCGTGATAAAAAAGTTCATATTGTAGCTCTAGCATGAGCATGTTGTAACTAATAGCATTCCAGCAGTTGATACATTACATACAGTAAAGTAGTTGTTGCTAGATATATATTCAGGGTGCTACATACTCACTTGACCGGTTGCCCAGGGAAAGTGGTAGTCGGCTTCTTGATATTTTTAAAGGAAAACATTTACAACTGTGTTCACAATTTTGGCCATTTTTTGGAAGGAATATCTGTAAAATAATTGAAATCATGCGTGGGTATTATAGGAAAATTACATTTTCCCTTTGTGCTATTAAAACTGTTTGAAAAAATACTTCCCAGTTTGGGCCACTGCTTAAGAAAGTTATGTAGCACCCTAATATGTGAATTCATCCATTATTCTAGAGCAGCGAATATAGAATTTAGAAGAAGAAGAAAAAACATTATAAGTGCATGATGTGTTTAACATGAAGTTTGTTTATTGCAAAGCAATTATTTTCAGCAATAAGTGTATACAAGTAATATTTAAATGAGTAGAGTTTTTCTTCAAAAAACAACTTTGAATTAGATGGAAAATTCATCTTTTTTCTCTCTAGCCAACTCCCACTATTGAACCTTTTTTCTGTTTTTCTTGTCTTACATGTATGCATTGTCTATATTGTGTCATTTCCTTATTCACATTTCCCCATTAGAATACCTAAAACATAACTGACATCGAAGGTGAAAAATCTGTAGTTTCTTCTTCTTTCCATTCATTAGAGTCATATCTGTTACACTGTTATTAGTCATACAGGAATAGAAAGCCAGGCTTTTCAGTAAATTAACTACTGTAAGTTGGAGTATCTCTATGGAATACTTAAGATTCCAAATTCTTGTATTTTTGTTAATGTGACTTTGAGGTGATTTGTGGTTTCTGATATTCCATTGACCCTTTCTATGCATGGCAATGTGAATGAAGTTGAACATGAGTGGACAACAGGAGTAAAAGTGCCAGTTCTTGGAGAGAGCAGCACATTTTTAAGAGGTCTCACAGTTACATTATTTTGTAGACGTTAATATTATTTTCGCTACATTTCCATTATAAACAGTGTCGTATTTAACCTATCTTGCCAAGTAGATAGTGTACATCTACTCTAGTGTAAATGTAAACTTTCTTTTGTTTGACCTATCTATTGTGTAAATTCTGTGTGTGCTTTGCAGATTTTGCAACATGTATATAATGTAATCTTTAATGTAACCTTAATTGTGGGTTTTTACTTTGACTTTCAGATTACAATGTATCTCAACATCAACTGCTACTTTCTTTTAAATTTTAGACATGAATTACATGTACGCCTTGATTTTTCTGATATTTGATGACCCACATGACGTCATGTTTATATTGTATAACACCAGTTATGGTTATTGTTAATGTTATGTGCTGACAGTTAGTAGCGGCATGACTGGTTGAATGTATATTCTTTATTCGAGATCATACATGTAGCATGAAAATTGGGTGGAAATGTGTTATGATAATGATTTTACTGATCTATTAAAAACCGTAAATGTGATGATTTGATGTAGACTTCTGTTGAAAAAGCAACTGTAACTATAACTGTACATGTACATATGTAAATGACTTGCTTGACTATAAAGCAACTTTTATTTATATGTGAATATACTTTTTTTTATAATTGTGTTAGACTGCCAAATTAGTTCACACGTTCCGATTGTTGTGATAATTCATTTGAAATAATTCAAGACTGCCGTAGCTGGTCACATATTCAGATTGCTAATGCGAAGATTCAGTTAAAACAAATCCCATAATCCATATGTTAGTTCATATATTTCTTGTAAGTGAAACAGCTTATTTCCATTCAGCATTCATATTAACCCCTTGACACTCGGGAACCGAGTGGGTTATGTACAAAGTCTATGGAGATTTCAGAAAGTCGTAGGGAATGGGTTAATAGGTCAACAAATAATTCATGTTTTTATAGAGCAAGTAGATTATATTTTTATGGCAGTATATTTACATTGATAATGTGAACAAATATATTCAAAAATATATATTCCTATTAGCACAGGCCAAATTATTTGGAACAATCCATCATTTGAGGGTTTGATATTTGGAGAAAAAAAATGTCAATTTCAATTAACCTGTATACGACGTGTCCTCCAAAT
The DNA here is from genome assembly GCA_037951105.1 of Echinarachnius parma. Lineage (NCBI taxonomy): Eukaryota > Metazoa > Echinodermata > Echinoidea > Clypeasteroida > Echinarachniidae > Echinarachnius > Echinarachnius parma. The sequence goes on from JBAMJV010002505.1 coordinate 26,624, forward strand.
ACTTGGGCTGGAGTCTATGGAAAATGTCAAAATTCAGCTCGTCTTGAACCTATTAAAAATAACAATGTATTCAATACCAAGTAGGATGTGTTTTTAACAGTAAAATCAAGGACTACAGTGCCATATCCAGCATTATGCAAGCATTTATTAAAGTCATGAAATGACACATTTTAAGACCAAAGTATATGGGGTTACTTTTCCCTGTGAGGTTAATTTTCTGTACTAGTTGGACCTTCCTTTTATTTGATTGGTGCTTTTAAATTGGTACTTGCTTTCCAGCTTTGGTTTGAATAGTTTCCTCTTTTGGCCCAGGCCCTTTTTAAGCTCTTTGGGTAGTCTTGTTCAGACTCTGCTGAATTTATCCCCCCCCCCCCCCTCTCTTTGCGAAAGTCAAGAGTTAAACACTTTTCAATAGCAAGTTAGATAAGGACACAAATCCCCAGAACCTCACAAATCTAATTAAAAGAGTGATTTGTGCCAACAACAACTGTACTACCCATTGTACAGATAAAATGCTCTTGCCTCAAATTGCTCTCATGAATTTGTGGAGATGTTGCCATCAATCAGGTTACCTATATGTAATATGTTATATATATACGCGAGGGGGTAATCAAATAGCATGGCATAGTCTATACTGAACAATCAGTGTCTGTATTGATGGATGTTCCACTGAGGCTACCTCTGGCGGTAGTAAGACAATTCAGATTGAATCAAAGAAAACCCTATTTAGAGTCGGTTATTTCTGACTGAGCAGAGTGTAAACTAGACTACCCTTTAGGTGAAACAAAGGATAGTAAATTTAAGACATTCCCAAACCCTTTTTGTTTGTGTTCATTAATAGTAGATCTTGTAAATTGTACTGCGAAAGGAATGGTTTCGCTTTTTTTAGTTGTCTGTTATCTACATAAATCTGTAAATCATTATAATATTGTTATCTTAAAAATTATGCTTGACAATGTGTGATTTCATAAATCAGTGTGATATAGTATATTGGGTTACCTTTCCATCTTTCCTGTTTTTAGGAATCTGACAAAAGTGAATTGAATAGAAACATTTGCCTTCATTGGTCAAAGTTTATATTTTAATGAAAGATAATTCAGTTGTAAGTAAAATGATAGGTCTCTCCTGTATTTGTATATTGACGTATATTGATAACCAAACCTTTGCTAGCATTGTTTTGAGATTTTGTTTAATAACTCCTTGCCTACGAGATCCTGATGGGTCCTATATCTACATGTATGGGGAGTGCGATATTCAGTAGGGAACAGTTTAAAATACAATTACAAGGTATTCATAGAACCAAGGAAGCTCAGTTCCAAGCTAAGTATATCTTGGAACATATGGCTAATTATGCACAAAGTTATCTTGTTAGTTGCTATTTGTAGTTTAACTTCAGTGACAAAGGCTGCCTTGACCATTCATAATTATGGTGCCTATTATTTATGAAGACTACATGTCACTTATACACTTAGCATGAAAGTTTGACTGAAAACAAAAATCATCCTGTGTTTCTATGGTTATTCCAGGTTATTATACAATGACTTATCAGAGAAAACACCCATTTGGAGTCGGTTGATTCTGAGATGTATGTGAAACTAGCTTAGCAGGGTTGCATGAATAAGGTCCCAAGAGCCCACCCACCTTAGTTCCAACGGTCCAACCTAAGTCTATTTTGGATGATAGAACCAAGTAAGCAAAATTAAGTTTTCTTAGTCACTTACTATGCTTATTTGGGTATACATGCATGTATATCTACTGAGATAACCCTAGTTGGCAACTAAAATGATATTTTCTTGCATATTTAGCCCCTATTATCTAAAATAGACTTGGAATGGAACTAAGCTACAGTAGTGTGTTTAAAACAAATGAATTTGGGCCTATAGATCCAGGTAGTTTAAATAAACTGATTATGTATGATGCCCTTAGTATTAGCATGCTAGATGTTTTACAGCTTCAGTCATTTGTACAAATTTCACTGTCTGTACAATGAAAGTTAACATATCTGTTAGGGACTCCTCAAAGAAAAAGAAAATTATTGATTATGTGAAGGATGATTGTGAGGTACTTAATCTTGACCCTAGATTTATTTTATCATATATATTAAATTAGTGTTGCTATTCTTGTTTATTTGCTGGCAGATTATTTAAGTGTAATTCTGAATAAATCATGGACTTGCCTATTACTAGTATACCCTATTTTGATGTGTACGCTTGTATTTATTCGCATTGGTGACATGTTCCAGTGAAATGTTTATTAAATCAAATATGTTCATTAATTAAACAAATTATTGACACATTTGCAGAAATAATTTCGCCTCTTGTATAATTTATATTCAACGGGTCCAAGAAATATTTCCTGCATTAAGAATTATGATATGATTTTAAGAACTTATTTTGCACTCTTTTACACAGGATTAATTGATTGGAAATGTTACACTCTCTTGTTATAGTGCCTTAGCCACAGTCAAACCTCAAGGGGGAAGGAGGGGGGGGGGGGGGGGTACCCATGAGGGGGATAGCCCATGTCTGAAATGTCAAGATAGAAATAATTATATTTGGGCAAATGGGTGATCCCTCTTGTTCTCTCTCCCCCAGCCCCCACAGTTCTGCCAAATGCGTAAATTATTTTAAAGTTTGTACACATTTGTTCTGGTCTAGTGGTCAGAGTCCAGGGGGTGTATTCTGAAAACGATAGATTTTAAGCTAAAATTTATTGTATCTACGTCATATCTACGTCACTAAAATATTACACTGTACTTAAGGAATAGCGATTTGCTAAAACATATTTTAGTGACGTAGATATGACGTAGATAAAATAAATTTTAACTTCAGAATACACCCCCAGGGGGTGTTACAGAAAGATTATATTAAGTTAAACTTAAATTTAGGGTGGACTTAAAGTTATGGAAAGGCAATTGTAACCTAGCTTATAATGACAAAATATAAAAAAGCAAACATGCCCATCTTAGAGACTTTTAATGGATTTTACATCAATAATATCAAACTTCTTAATAATACAAAATAGTTATGCTTGCAATTAAGAAAATATATTAAAATAAAATGAGTACAATTTACATAGCAAGTAATGGCTTTCCATATTAAATTCAAGTTCAACTTAGAATCTAAGATACATTTTAACAGGATCTTTAACAGGGGCTAGGGAAAAGCCACGCCCCAGATACGCCCCCACTCGATCGGTGCAGTGAAGTATACGGTAATTTACCAGGTTCGCGCCCCGCGCGGCGGCGCCGCGCCGGCCGGCCGGCCAGGCGCGCCGCACGCGCTCCGCCCGTCCTCGACCCCAAAGTCATTCCTTCCAGCTGCCTCAGTCCGAAGTCAACCTCCTCGCTTCTAATTGATTATTGCGGCGATTTACTCGTCTGTGTTCGTTTATTACCCGATACTGTTGCTGATTTGTGAGTATAAACATAACAATATGAATGATATGTAATGGAAAACATACATTTATCAGACCCGAAACAACTATTGTTGTTTTTTAAGAAGCCAGCCCCATATACTTATATTTGTGTTAGTGTGGGTAGGAAAATGAGTCTATCTAAATTCTAATTTGAGGAAAACATGATTCTCCATTGTATTATCTGTATCATGATGAAACAATTTTGTTGATCATTGGATTGCAATAATAAAACAATGTCTGAGTGAAGGGAGAGTCATGTCATGTCATCAGTCACGTCGGGCAGTATAATTTTATTTTTTCATATTTTTATTATAATTAGAATGGAAATTTATATTTTGCTTTAGCCTTGAAAGACATCAGCCAATATTTGACCTTTTTTGTTGTAAAAATGTAAACATAAATGCTGTGCTTCAGTGCTTGACAATTGTGTGTACACAACGACAACTTCACACATGGCTATTCACTGTCTATTGTCTTTATTGACTTATTGTCTGACTCTGAGATGTAAATTTCTAAATTAGATACACAGCACTTGTGAATGTTTTTCAAGTCTCCGCTAAACAAAATATTGTGTTCATAGATAGTTTTAGTAAAGCTCTGGTCAAGAGAGAACTTCAAGAAAACATGTTTTTTTTTTTGTGAAGTAGAGAAAATTGTAGCAGTGAAGATTTCTATATTTTTTTGGAGTCTACTTTTCAAGCTTGCCTGCATTTGTTTTGCATTAAACTTAGAAGAAATTTACGGGGGCTCTTTTAAATGATTTTAAGGGGGCTTTTTTGGCATGGGTCACTCGTCCCTGTGTATTTATTTTTTTTAGTTGAATGATAACACATAATTTTTGTTAAGTAAGTAATTTAAGTTGACAAGAACTTTTCGTCAGCCTTTATATTCTGTTTGATGCTGAATGTCAATTTGATTGAATTCTGCTTTACTTGTTTTTGTTTATAAAGAATACTATGCTGTTCTAAGTGGTGCACCTGGTCGCACTCCTGTCATATCCATCACCCACCAAGGGATATTGAACTCACAAAGATGCCCTCCAATGGGTCGGTCTCACAGCTGCCCATCATCCAGTTCAAGAATTGCCGCATCCTCCACCAGCGACAGATCATCAGGGATGATCTGTGGGTGCGGGGAGGGATCATCCTGAACCCTCGAAAGCTCTTCTGGGAGGAGAAGGGGTATGCAAACTTACAGGTGGATTGCCAAAACGCCATCATTGTTCCTGGTTACATCGATGTCCAGATAAATGGTAAGTATATAGTCAGCTAGATGTACTAAGTAGTTGTAATTGGTCTTTAGACTCGGATTGAGACGTAGATAAATAAGAAATTAACCGGATCACCCAGGCCAACTTGAAGAAGAAGGGATACACAGACTTACAAGTAACAGGTGGATTGCCAGAACACCACCATCATTGTCTCAGGGTATATTGTCTCTTGTAAAATGTATGTAGTCAAGACTTCAAGTACACATTCACAAATTGGTTCTTGGACTTGGATTGAGACAAAGATAATTAAGAAATGAATACAAAATTTAAAAAAACAGGAAGGAGAAGGGATACGCAAATCTCCAAGTGAATTGCAAGAACTCCATCATTGTTCCTGCCCTTCCTGGTTACATCGATGTCCAGATTAATGGTGACTTGAAACCTTTTGACTGAGACCAGAATGAGGAGTACTAATGTTGGAAGACGTGGTCTCAACTCTCAAGTCTGGAGTAAAGTGTTGTATAAAGACTCGGTCTTAGACAGCAAAGTTAAGAGCCAGAGATTTCTTGGTATGGGGATCTGGGTGTATGGAGAATATATTTCATAATCAAAATCAAATGCATACATTAGGCATGTGCGTAGATTCTGTAGAAAGTGGGTAGGAAATGAGCACATTTCTTAAACTTATCCATTTTATCACTAGCTTTGCATAATTCCTCTGGCCACTGTGCATCGTTGTACTGTCCCATGTAAGTTGTAACCAGTAAAAATGTATGCAATGAGATCTGTTTATTGTCTTGCAGAGATAATTTGTTGTTGTTTCTTCCCGCACTTTTGTTTTGACCAGGTGGTTTTGGCTATGACTTTTCCTCTGAACCTGGCCGTGTGAAGGAAGGGATCCAGAAAGTATCTCAGGGAATTCTCAGTCACGGAGTCACATCCTTCTGTCCAACTATCATCACATCTAAACCGGAGACATACAGACAGGAAATTTAGATTTGATGTTTGTTTTAGTAATAATCCATGTGTATTTCTGCGATCTGATATATTCACTGAGTTAAAATTCTGTAGTAAATGAAAAGTAAGTGGTATTTGCTAACTCAATGCACTAACTTTGTACATAGCTGAAAGTCTCCCTGGGAGACTTTCAAATCCAAACACTTCAACAAAAGAAAAATTCAGAAAACCCAAACCAGTTCCATGCTTCTAGTGGTAATACAATTACAAGGTGTGTGAGAACTGCTAGAAGTGATGATTTGACAACATTACTAGATCCCTTTAACATTTATTTCTGTGTCTCTCCCATTTGTTAATGAAAGAACCATATCTTGACAACAGCGTCTATCTCTCTAGGTCAACTGTCCTCAGTCTAGGCAATTACACTTTTTAAATGACCATCAATAGACAATTGTCTGTATTATGCTATGTACTGTTTACAAAGTGAGTGAATATATGTGTATGTAGTAAACTATTTATCAGTAATATTAGCATTTTCTGAATATTTAAAATTTATATGGAGAAACAACTTCATGCATATGTTTTGAGTGATACAATCTTTTCTGGTTAGATGAATTTTCATGAAAGGATCAATATTTACATCAATTTTAAAATTTGATATTTTTTTCTAAATTCTTATGTATGATGAGGTAAATAATATAGTAAAAATAAAAGTTTTTGTTTGTTTGTTCAGATTCTACCTCAGATTACAAGAACAGAAGGTGGAAGGCAGGGAGCAGGTGTCCTAGGTGAGTAGGAAAGAGAATTATAACGATAATCGTCAAACCTAGCGGAAGGAGGGGGGGGGGGGCTAAATCAGCCCCCCAGTCTTTTGAGGGTTAACCCTTACCCTGACCCAGCACTAGAAGGTGCAGTAAGGTGCACATCCTTCTTACTAGGTATGCTGCAGAAGGGCATGTGATTGATCGTCAGTTTGTGAACTGCGAAAAAGATTTTAGGAAATGAAATAAAAATAATTTCATGCATAACTTTGGTCAGCAACAATAGAAGGGCTGTTCATGGGTGAAGTGAAAAAAAGATGCCCATCCAGCATCTTGGTGATCAGTTTGTGAATTTGTACTGGAAAATTAAAAAATAATGAATGAAAAGTGGAAATACCATGAATGCTAATGATTTATATTGAAGGTGTGTACCTTGAGGGGCAGGGCCCTTCATCAGTGCAGTTAAGAAAGAAGCACATCCTGCTAACTACATGTATTTCTGTCCACTGAAGAAGGGTGTTCAAGTGATGATTATTTTTCATTTGTACTAGAAAAATATAGAAATATAGATAATCAATTGATTGATATGTCAATCAATCAATCAATCAGTCAATCAATCAATCAATCAATCAGTCAGTTAGTCAGTCAGTCAGTCAATTGGTCAACTGGTCAATCAATCAATCAATCAATCAATCAATCAATCAATCAATCAGTCAGTCAGTCAGTCAATTGGTCAACTGGTCAATCAATCAATCAATCAATCAATCAACCAACCAATCAATCAATCCATCAATCCATCAATCCATCAATCCATCAATCCATCAATCAATCAATCATCAATCAATAGATCAATATATCCATCAATCCATCAATCAATCAATCAATCATCAATCAATCAATATATCAATATATCCATCAATCCATCTGTCAATCAATCAATCAATCAATCAATCAATCAATCAATCAATCAATCATCAATCAATATATCAATATATCAATCAATCAATCAATCAATCAATCCTCAATCAATATATCAATATATCCATCAATCCATCAATCCATCTGTCAATCAATCAATCAATCAATCAAATTCTACTGTTTATATCTGAAGGTGTGCACCTTGAGGGGCCCTTCATCAGCGCAGCAAAGAAGGGAGCGCATCCTGCTAACTTCATCCGTCCTCTGGAGAATGGCATGCGAGAGGTGGAAGAGGTCTACGGGTCTCTGGATGCAGTTTCCATAGTAACGCTGGCTCCGGAGCTGACCAGTGCCGGGGAGGTTGTGAGAGAGCTGGTGGGGAGAGGCATCACTGTCTCATTGGGTGAGTCCAATCAATGCAAGGATTTTTATGCAACAAGAATCCCATTTATGGTTGGGTTTTGCAATATTTACAAATTTAGGTTTACGAAAAAGTGCTTGAACAAAGTCCAATTTGTTATTTTATTTTTTTTCTTCAGATATATTTCCTTAGCTGATTTTTGATTATTGGTTATTTAATTGCCAGAAAATAATATTATTTCCAGCTCTGCATGATAGCATTTGTGTGAAATCTTATTTAAAATCTTTTACAACCAACATTGTTTGATTTGCACAGGTCATTCGGTGTCCAATCTGTCTACAGCGGAAGAAGCTGTGCAAGCAGGAGCTTCGTTCATCACTCATCTCTTTAATGCTATGCTTCCAGTGAGTACAACAGGGCTCTTAAAGGGATCTAGTAACATAAAATCTACAAAATTCTCTCAGAACGGTTCTCACATACCTCGTTGTATTCCTAGAATAGAAGCATGGAACAGTTTTTTTGTTTTTCCAAATTTCTCTTTCGCTATAAAGATATGTATGATTGAATTGTTCAAATTTATAAATGTCTTGTGGATAATTTAAACTGTATTTTCAAAAAGTCGGCGCATTGAGTCGGGTGAATTTCACTTTTTGTCATATAACACTCATTTACCATGGAATTTTCACACAACACTGGGTGGACATATCAGATCCCATAAATACACATTTTATCAACCCTTCGTCAGTTTTTTGCACATGTCTACAGAGTTACTACATCCCTTTAATACAGGGCCTAGAAAACTTGGAAAATTTGACTTTTTGTTTTTTTCAGGCCTAGATATAAAGGAATGTTGTAAAATGATCTCAATGGCCATGGAAATTCATGGAAAACAGGGAATTGAATAGACTAATAATATGATGTAAGACAATCTTTACATTTACATAATTGTACCAATTTGTTACCAAAAGTACAGAAAGAAGTTAAAGAACCTTGCTTACATACCGTGGTGAAAAGTCATGGGATTGATGTTGCTGTTGTTAAGATCGTGGGAAGTCATGGAATTTTAGTTTCAGAACCAAAAATGTGAAAAGTTTTAAAAGATTCACATTTTTGAATGGGGTATATTTACTCTTGTGAGCCACTGTAATGTAAGTCCTTCATCCTGGCCGCTACATAGTACCTTTGAGTAAAATTTCCATTGATTCAATATCATGCAACTGAAAATTGACTTCCCCAGCAAAAATGAGCATTCTTTCAGCAACTTTGACAATGTAATTTTCCTTTAAAAATCTTTGTAGTTCCATCACCGTGATTCTGGCATCATTGGGCTCCTTGCAAGCAATGCGAATTGCTGAGGACCTTGGATTAATCTATTCAGTGATTCAATAACATACAGTTGCTAGTTGATTTTACCAGCATAAACATTCATTCTGTAGTAACAGTAACTTTGCCTTTTCTAGTTTCATCACCGTGATCCTGGCATCGTTGGGCTCCTTGCAAGTAATGCAATTCCAGCCAACCGGTCCATGTACTACGGTGTCATCGCAGATGGCATACACACTCATCCAGCTGCTCTGAGAATCGCCCACAAAACTGATCCTGACGGTAAGTTTTTGAGAGGGAATCATGACAAAACAAATTTGAAATGGCTTGATATCTATCTATCTATCTATCTATCTATCTATCTATCTATCTATCTATCTATCTATCTATCTATCTATCTATCTATCTATCTATCTATCTATCTATCTATCTATCTATCTATCTATCTATCTATCTTTCTATCTATGATCTATCTATCTACAGTATCTATCTATCTATCTATCTATCTATCTTCTTTCTTTCTATCTATCTATCTGTGTACCCTTCTTGATTAAAGCCGTTGTCTTGGTTACTGTTGCCATATCAGCCATGGTGCTTCCCCCTGGAAGCTATCACCTTGGCAACCAGGAGATGGAGATGCGAGACAGGGCAGCATAAGTATTCTCAATACCCCAAAATCAGGAACTTTCAGCTTACCAATCTTCCTAGAATATGGGGAATTCAAATCCATCTGCTGTTTTATTTCCCATTGTGTTTATAAGTTAATACCTTAGTAACTGATGCCATACCAGCCATGGTGCTTACCCCCTGGAAGCTATCACATTGGCAACCAAGAAATGGAGAAGGGACAGGAGGAACCCTAATCCTCAAAACTTAAAATCAGGAACTTTCCATTATCAAAATAATCCTTGAACAAACATATATATATGGTGTTTTATTTTCCATTGTGTTTAAAGATGTTGTCTCGGTTACAGATGCTTTATCAGCCATGGGCCATGGAAGCTATCACTTACGCAAACAGCATGTAGATCCAAGAAATTAAACAGCCTAAATATCTTCAAAACTTAAAATCAGGAACCTTCCATTTATCAAATTAATCATAGAAGTTAAATTGTTTTTGCTGTTTTATTTTTGTTATGTTTATAGGTGTTGTCTTGGTAACTGATGCCATTTCAGCCATGGGGCTTCCCCCGGGAAGCTATCAACTTGGCAACCAGGAGGTGGATGTGAGGGACAGGGCAGCCTACATTGCTGGCACTGACACTCTTAGTGGAAGGTGAGAATATTATATTTAGTAGATGTAATCAAAGTTAAGCAAAAGCACGTGGAAGAATGAATCATAACTCAATCACTGAATGTAAAGAGTTGATCCTCCTCCCCCCCCCCCCCTCCCAAAATAAAGTTAAATTAAAAAAGCTTTTGAAAGAAGTTTGGTCATTTTGGTCACTTTCTGTGAAATGGCTATGGCTTTCCTTTTTTTATTTTGACAAATTTTTACTCAAAGCTCATAACAAATCCTTCTTGTCATACAACTTTGTATATCAAACATGCTGAACTCAGTGTGTCTGTTTCCTTAAAATATCTATTTTCATTTCTCCATTGTAATGTCTCTCTCTTTCATGTTTATATATTGCCTTTAAAAATATATATATATTTGACACCCAATTTTAATCTTCCTATTGCTTCTTTTTTTTTCTACAGCACTGCTACAATGTTCTCATGCGTGCAATATTTCAAGACCGCCACTCGCTGCAACAAAGTAGAAGCCATCGAAGCGGCGACCCTTCACCCCGCTCGCCTTTTGGGCATCGTTGACCGCAAGGGGACACTTGACTATGGGTCCGATGCAGACTTCCTTTTCGTGGACGATGAACTGAGAGTGAAGAGGACATATTTAGCGGGTGAGCTCGTTTGGGACGCTGTGACAGGATTCAGGGATAAGCCCAGCTAGCAAATATGAATCTTAGACATGGTCGACCACAAAACGACCCACGACTACGGGTCCGATGTCAACTTCTTCTTTGTTGACGATGAATTGAGAGTAAGGAGAACATTATTTGCTGGAGATCCCTTTTTTTACACTGTAATTAGAGAAAGATATTTAAAAGCCCAGCTAGCAGATATTCATCTTAGACATCGTCTAGCACTAGGCAACCTCGTCTATGAATCTGATGCCAACTACCTCCTTGTGAATTACGAATTGGGGGTGAAGGGGACATATTTAGCAGGTGGGCTCGTTTGGGACACTGACAGGATTTAGGGATAAGCCCAGATAGTGGGAATGAATCTTGGACATGGTCAACCACAAAGGAACCCTCAACTACTGATCTAATGCCGACTACCTCTTTGTTGCTTCCTCTTTGTTGATAATGGACTGAGTGTGAAGAGGACATATTTGGCCGGATAACTTGTTTGGGATGTTGTGATGTGATTTAGCCATAAGAATAGCTAACTGGAAACAAATCTAAGACATCGTCGACCATGAGGGCACCCTCAAATACAAGATGATGTCAACTTCCTGTTCGCTGCTCTCTCTTTGGTGATAATGAACCGAGTGGGAACAGGATATATTTGGCTGGAGAACTTGTTTGGGACACTGTAAGGGGAGTTTGGAACATACGCAACTAGCGGGTAGTTATCATTGACCACATTGACCACGAGGGCACCCTAAACTATGGGTTGGATGCAGAATTCCCCTTTGGTGACAATGAACTGAGGGTGAAGATCCCTAAAGAGCTTGTTTGGGATGCGATGAACTGCTCTCAATATGTTTTTTTTTTCTCAGGGTAATAGACGCTTGTAGTATCTGTTTATTGCCAACTATGGCATAAGCACAAATTTATTTTCACTAGCATTATTTATGTTTTATACGAGCATTTATCTTGCAAATTGTTGAATGAGCACAAATTTATTTTCACTAGCGTTATTTATATTTTTCACAAGCATTTATCTTGCAAACTATGGAATGAGTACAAATTTATTTTTTACTATTGATATTAATATTTTATGCAAGCATTTTTCTTGCAAACTATGACATGCGCACAAATGTATTTTCACGAGCAGAAATACAAGCATTTATTGCAAATTTCTGAATGGAGAGTTCAATTGCAAATTCCTATGAAAAGTACTTCGTACTGGTATGGATATACTGGATATGTAAGGGCACTACAGTATTTCACAATGTTTCATCCTGGTGCTATGAAATAACTTGTACATTTTATAATGAATTTACATAAATAAGGGTGACCTGAATAGTGACTTAATGTCGTGGTACTACACTATTGCTTTCATCTTGCCTGCTCTTCAATCAGTGAGATTCGAGTTCAAATCCAGTGTTTGCCCATTGTGTTTGTCCTTCAGCAAGACGATTAATCCATGTATACTACTCTCTACCCAGGTGTATTCATTATATTGACCTGGAAGGACGGGAATGTGATTCATAAGCACTTTGTGTTCATAGCAGGCAACTAGCTGGAATAGGGAGTGGGCAGTATAAAATGTGCTCTTTGTTTGCAGGAATGATTGCAGTGTGTATCTGTTGACGGGGGTAATAATAATTATATTGTCCAGTGCTATAATACTCATGTGAATAGCGCTATATCAATTAACTATTATTATTATTATTATTTTGGTGCTATTAAATAATATTTGAATTAAATTGCTGATTAAGGTGGCATGGAAAGTGACTTGTGTTGTATTAAGTATAACATGAATTAATGAAATACATACATGTATGATCCTTGCCATAGTAGAATTTGCATATTAAAGGGAACCACCATCTCAAAATAATATTCTGATAAGTACTACTGAAATAAAGACAATTGAACAACTCAAACCAGAACTGCATAATTGCTCTGTGTACAAGAGCACCAAATTTTACTTATGTATATGTATATGTATGTGAATTCAAAATACGTATTTTTAAAGTGATTTTATTAATATGATCTATATTTGTAGTACAATGATGAATGTTCTGAATTATATGCTCTTTGAAAATATCATCCCCTTTGTATAACATAACACCTAAGCCAAATAACAATATTGGGAAAGTTACAGAAAGTACATATTTTTTGGGAAATGAAATAAACTAAACTGAAACTGAAAAACTATTTGGGCCTAATTTCTATGCCTGTTTGCCCGTCTCCGCCGGGCTTGGTATTGGTCCGACATGCCTGCATGCTGTGCGCTCGCATAGCTTTTGCACGCAGCGTATAATGCGGTTGAATTGAATCTATGGTAATATTATATTTTATTTAATGTTTTATTGCTCAAATTAGTCAATTTCAAAGCAGTTTTTGTCCAAATCTTTACATTAACAGATAAGTTTTTATGTATTCTTTCACATGGTAGGTGATAAAAAGTGTATTTTTAAAAGTTTGGTGTGTAGGCCGTTTCCGATACTGTTATTTTGCTTTAAGTCATAGTGGAATTTTTTAGAATATACCAAAAGCTGTTATTGTCCCAGTTCTCAAATAATTGTTGCATTTCTAATTTTAATGTACCATAATCAACAATAGGAATGATATAATCTGATTGGTTCTGATGGATTAAATTGTCGAAAATGGGTCAATTTATTGCAAGCATTGGTTGAATAAACAGAACCTCAGCATTGTTATCAATATTAATCTTGTACAAAATAGTGCTACAGACAGAACTACAAATAAATCGTTATATTTTTCCTAAGGAGGGTTTTATGCTCTTTTAATCAAATAATCTGTGTGATGATGATGATGATGATGATGATGGTGGTGGTGGTGGTGGTGGTGGTGGTGGTGGGGGTGGTGGTGGTGGTGGTGGTGGTGGTGGTGATGACAACTATTACTATTCCTCATCCCTTATCCATAGTATTATAGTACACCTCTGTAATCTGATTTTGTTATTAGACGAAATTAGGGAGTAAATCAAATTATTGTAGACCAAGCTGCAAGTTGCCCTCTGATAGTGAATGTGACCAGGGACAGTTATACAGTGCGAGTCAAAAAAAACGAAACCGGACTTTGATAGCTTCTAAATCCACAATTACAAACATATATATGTTGATATTGGTATCATATTAAAGCTTGCGAAATTGCCTTTAAAATGATACCTCACACATTTTGATCACTTTACGCATCATCGAGCACGACCTTATTATCCACAGTCATGCAACAACTACCCGTGTCCAAGTTTGCCCTAATCAAAATAGCATAACTTTTTAACGAAAAGGTTTTGAGCAAAATAACTTGGCAGGATTGTTCCCACACTGATTGACTAACTTCTCTGTGAAAATGAAATTGATCCACCATGTCATGCATGAGTAAGCACACATTAAAGTGACAAGTTTGCCGTTAATGTGTGCTCACTCATGCATGACATGGCGGATCAATTTCATTTTCACAGAGAAGTTAGTCAATCAGTGTGGGAACAATCCTGCCAAGTTATTTTGCTCAAAACCTTTTCGTTAAAAAGTTATGCTATTTTGATTAGGGGGGACTTACTTTTTGTGTGTGTGTTTAGAACAAGACGACGGCAAACTTGGACACGGGTAGTTTTTGCATGACTTTGGATAATAAGGTCGTGCTCGATGATGCGTAAAGTTATCAAAATGTGTGATGTATCATTTTAAAGGCAATTTCGCAAGCTTTAATATGATACCAATATCAACATATATATGTTTGTAATCGTGGATTTAGAAGCTATCAAAGTCCGGTTTCGTTTTTTTTTACTCGCACTGTACATGTAACCGTACCGCTCTGGAGACAGTGACCATCTTGGTTTGATCAACGCATCCTGGTAGTGACCAGAGTCGAATGCGTTGATCAACGCGCTTTGACGGTCAGAGCGCCATCTCCCGTTCAGTTATGTAGGCTTCACTACTCGTACAATTGTATATTCTCGCGTCGTTGCTTCTCGATCTAGCCCGGTTTACTCCTCATTACAATACCAGGGACAAAATTATCTCCATCCAGATAAGGATTCTTATTGTCCCTTTATTCATACACCTTTTAGAAAGAGTCTGTTAACGTTCATATTGCCCCTCTTATACTGTCTTTAAATATATATATTTTGTTCCCTTGCTTATATATTGAACCATTGATATTAAAATAATGTTAACAAATCGTCTTGTTGATTAAACTAAAAGAAAAGCGCAAAGAATTCGAATTACAGTCCCTGATACTTCACAATATTGAACCGATAGGGCAACGAGACAAAATAACTTTACACGAGTTTATAGTAGAGGATAGAAAATGCGTCATCCCAGTTTTTAAAGAGCTTACTCGATTCATAAAATAGGTCAACAGCACCTGGGGTGGTTGTAAAATAGAACGATTAAAAGGTTAAAAAGCACATGAAGGGTGTGTATTTCTGTTCTAGGAGAGTGGGGGAAAGGGTGATCGATTATCAAACAGGATACGAAGTCTAGAATTTCGTTCTGAAGAAAAAAAGGGTGGCTGCTTGAATTGGTGATTCTCAGTGTGGCATGTGCCTCCCTACATGCTACTCCACTGTTTGGGAATGTTTTGTGTTGTTAGTGGTTCAGCTTGGGCTTACCAGTTGAAGGCGGGAGATGGGGGTGGGAGGGGTGGGGGGGGGGGGGGGGGAGGGGTGTTATACCCCATTATTTCGGTCGCACACTAATTGTCATATATTAGCTTATCATAGATCCTAATTGTTGATGACCGATGGAGAAACACGCACACAGTTATAACTACAACCTTCGAAAACGTATCAAATGTAATTATTTCCTCTTTTTGGTCGACAAAAAAAGTATACTCCACAACTACAATAAGTCAATTCAACCCTTTGGAGATTCGACGAATTCGTTATCAAAATCGGCTTTCCATAATTATAACCAATTTAATTGTAATGATATTTTAATTCTAAAATGCGCTAAATCTTCTTTCAATAAGAATTACTTCAATAATGTCAAAGCACTAAAAAAGCTTTATTATTATTCAACAAATACAAATTCATCGAAAACTAAATATTTAAAGGAGCATTCCAATAACCATGTATACACAGTTGGACAGAGAAACGCGATTTTCTACAACGTTAATAAAGTGGATTTAGCGCCTTTTGGAATTAAGCTCTACACAATGATTATACTTGAATCTTGAATAATCATGTTGAAGAGGACGAAGACCGATCGAGTAGACGGAATTATAAGAATCCGTGATCGAGTGGGCCTGGGCTATCTATCCCGGAGGAACACTTCTCGCTATTTCTCGTCGCCACGCAGCTGCATGCTGTCCGATTATCGACCGATGAGGGTATATCGCTTGACTCAAACAGTGGTGTAGATCTAATAGATTTTCTATTGGGGGCGGGGTGGGGGGGGGGGGGGGGGTTCCAGGTGCCTTAAATTTTCATTTTCATGAGGGGCACAGGTTTTCACCTAACAATTGCAAGCAAGCAAAACAAAAAGAAAGGTCTTCGACATTTATGGTGTCTGAAAATCACGATATACCGAAAGAATGACATGATTTTGCCGATTTCTTTTGTCCATTCCCCCCCCCCCCCCCCAAGAATGATTTTTTAAATTTATTTGGTGGGGGTTAGTACTTAGTATGAGCCCCTCGGGGATCCCCTGTAGCTACGCCCCCGGTCTCGTGTGACTTGGGATGGTTGAACAGAAAGTCGGTCGCCACTCATGAAAAATGTATGATTTTGTCCGCTTAGATTGTATGACCTCGTAAAAAAGGCTATGATAATCTTACATTTTATTTTATCCGGGAAATGGGATATTTGGCGATTAAAACTAAAGTTTGATTACAGGAATATATCTCCTTTTTGTAATTGGCCTCGAGGTCATTCATAATATAATTAATAAAAAGGAGACACTAAACCTTGATTCTTACAATCCAATTTTAATTTCGTTTAAAATTGATCATGTTACACAATGTATACCGAGATACGTGAGTATGTTTTATAATTGAATAATGTAATGATACCACGGCGCCACAGAAACATTATAATGGATACCTCCCCCAAAATGTATAGAGTAATATGTATCTTATATATTATCACTTCCTCTTTTTCTGTTATTTTGGTTAATATCAAAGTTATGAGGTTGACTCTGTTGAGGTTACAATGTCAAACGAATTTGACTTATTCATTTTATCCGTTTAACATGTATAGTTTTCACTCGTGGCTCAGTGGAAGTATCATATCAAAGAAATACAAATGTTATCAATCCTTTGTCCGTAATCGCATTATAACGTCAACATAGTAACCTAAAGATTTATATCCCTTTACACTTTACAGCGATTTCTTTTTAATCGAAATTCAATAGATTATAAAATATATAGGTTTCAGTTGGTAATCTCTACCTAATTTTGAATCTCCTCGTTATGTAAAAACATGCACATGAATCTATTTGTCTCTACTTGTCTTCCATATCCTCATCGGATGGCAAGAGCTTAATTCCAAAAGGCGTTAAATCCACCTCCCGTAAATTTGAGTTAATGACACAATCGCGATAATAAGCTATGTATCTAATGTAGCTATACAAAGTTAAATAAGCACCGTGTGAAAACACAGTTTCCGCATTGTCAGGGGTAGACAGACAAATCCACCCCGTTATGGGCTTTCCTTTAAAATTATGACGTCATACTAAAAATCGTGAAAGAACCCTCTAAACATTGGCTGATTTTTCGGACTACTTCAGGGGGAGCAACGTATTTATATTATACATTCGAATTAAAACATGTAGAAAAAATGCAATCAAAGAGAGAAACTGGCGCTTTCCATTTTTGGGGTTTCCCAATACATGTGTACAAAGTCGGACAAATAAAATGCGCTTATCTCAAAGGTTAATAAGAAAGAAAGTTAGATTTAGCGCCTTTTGGAAATAGCCTATAGCATATCTTGTTTCCTCGTTCGTCTCCTTGATTGCCTCAACCAAGGAGGAGGTTCACCGACAATTTGTTGTTATGTCAATATACGAGCAAAGACTGAGCTTCTCATAATTATTTGTATTATATACAGCGAGTGTTGATTATACATTCTTATTTCCTTTGAAACAACTCCGTAGACCATGCGTTTACGCGCATATTTTGTAAGTTTTCATGTATTTGAACTCTACAGCAACCTGTGTTTGTGTGTCAATACCTACTATTCTAAAAAGTCCTTACCGTGGGAGGTATATCCAGCACAGACCCCCACCCTCGTTAAGGCCATATAATATAAACTATGATATAATGTAGTTCTCTCATCGAAATCTAACCAAATGCTCGGGCTTATCAATAGGAATCTACGACGCTCTTCCCAGAAGATCCGACAACAAGCCTTCTTCTCCCTGGTTAGACCTCGCTTGGAATATTGTGCAACAGTCTGGAATCCATCTACAAAGAAGAGCATCTCAAAGATTGAAGCTGTACAGAGGCGAGCAGCAAGATTCGTTCTTCAACAATACCGCCATTCTGAGAGTGTGTCTGCTATGATTCAACAACTTCAATGGACTACACTGGAAAGACGCAGACACATCTCCTGCCTTAGCCTCCTCTACAAAATTCAGAATGGCATGGTAGCAATTACACCTGACCAACTCCTCACACCAATGGCCCCAAGCATCACCAGACAATACCACCCAAATAAGCTCAAGCATATACATACTCGAACTCAGCTTTACCAGAACTCCTACTTCCCACAAACTGTAACAGCATGGAATGCGCTCCCCAATAATATCTTGGCTTCTACATCACTAGGAGCCTTTGCGGGAGCAGTTGCCTCAATCGGCAATTAATGGGACACCTCACCGGTTCCCCTCGACTCTACGTCCTGACTGATGGACCCTGTCGAGTACCCAAGTAGAAGTAGAAGTAGAAGTAATCATCATTTTCGTAAAATCAATATAGAAATATGTTGGCACTTCTGCAAGAGCAATACATAATTGATTATAATTGAAGACATTTTAGTTTCTTTAAAAATCAAATTTGTTTAATTTCAATTAAAATTAAAATTTTATTTTATTTTCGTTTTCAACAAAACATTCTCAATAAGTCGCGGTCATGTTCGCACTCGAACTCTACGTTCATGAGTGAATTTATACTGTATGCATTTTAAACATGTAAAATGAAGATGAATATATGAAACCATTAAATATGAATCAAAGTAGCAGGGACGCAGACCAGTGAAATGGCAGGAATGTTAAAAGTATATAAAACAAGACATTTATAATCATATAATAACCATACATGTACAAGAAAATAGGCATTTAATTGATTGATTAGTTTCTCGCATAGTCAAAATGTCACTAGAACTGATACGTAACAATGTTACCAATAATTCATGGGTTTGCACTAGCAGCCAATCAAATCATCACATACATAACGTATTTTGCATGCGCACAAACTTTTGGCCAATCACGCGACTTGAAAGTCTTCGAGAGCGCTACCCCCGCAATACCCCGTTGCCACGTCCATGACGTCACGATGGGTATCTGGATTTGTTTACTTTTGCGACTGTTCATTGAGCTACGCTTCATTCTTGATGAATACTTGCTTTCTGTGTGGTCTACACTTGAATGCTCTCCGAAAATGTCTCGATTTGTGACAAGATTTCGACAAAATCTGACAAAGTTTGCACGGCGGCTCTGCTGTTTCTGCACAGGTATATATATATATATATACAAACCAGCATTAAAAAATTACCAACAAGAATACTATTTCCAAATAATGGGGAAATAGCAGGTTAATAAAAGTAATGTAAGAGCGGGAAGAAGAAATGTATTAAGAAATAGTGGAGGAGGACTGTGTGGGGGAAAAGGAATCATTGTTAGAGTGAATTATATTTCATATTCTGTTTTTTCCTTTTCAGATGATAACGCTGAAGCCGTGCCCAGCGGCATGACTGCTGATGAGATCCGCGAGATTATGATGCAGGTAATCACCTACATCCTAATAATATGTTCTCCCTTTTTTCGAAGTTACATGATTTTGACATGGCACTATAATATCTTATTATACTTCGCAACCATATCCATACTCGTTTTTATTAACGATTATTACATTTTCATTCGATTAAACAAGCTCGATAATAATAATAATTAAACTAAATATTATTCTTTGAAGCGATCTATATTTGCTAGTAAGAATGATTGGAAAAATTTCTCGAATTTTATCTACAATTCATATTAGGCTATACTAACTCCGTTTACATTACGACTATAGAGTATATTATTATTTCACTTTCCATCTCTATTATTAACGTTTCTGCTCCCTTTCTCTTCCTTCTATTCGCCATGCAGTTCCACATGGGTGGTGATAAACCCCCTTCTGAAAGCTGTGCTACATCTCTGTGGACTTCAGATGAGGATTTGCCTGCCTCCTACATCGCATCCCTTGCTCACCAGCAAGCTAAAGTTTTCGATCGCGATGCGATAAGCTTCACCATCCCATCGACTTTATCTCTCCTGGACGAAGATGAGTTCGAGCGACGGCGAAAGGGTGACATCACAGACTGCGACTCGTTCACGGTGTCATCTTTCAGCGACAGCGACGATATCTTCCTGTTCCCTGGCGTCGCGAAGTATAACCAGGACGATGACGGCGATTCGTTCACAACGGTCACGTCGTTGTCCAATTTCACGTGGGACTTGTTCGATGAGTCTGAGTATTCTAGTATCAGTTCTCTCTCGGACATCGACACTGACACCGACATCGACGAACTTGAGGCGGAAGATCGAACCGTTTCCGACCTCTACGAAAACTGCGATCTCGTCGACTTGTCTCGTATCATCCTTGACAACATCATCTCCGATGTTTTAACTAACTTGGACACGGATATCGACAGCCCAATGGAAGACGATAACAATATGAACGTGTGTGATCTTGAGGTCGACCTAACAGACGTTGCACATGACATATTGGACAACATTATTTCGAATGTGATATCTAAATTGGCTGAGACGAAAAGACAAGTGGTGGCACACAAACCACCTTCTGGCAGAAGACGCCATTAATTGTCCTCCCCAAATCT
This sequence comes from Echinarachnius parma, assembly GCA_037951105.1. NCBI lineage: Eukaryota > Metazoa > Echinodermata > Echinoidea > Clypeasteroida > Echinarachniidae > Echinarachnius > Echinarachnius parma. Next base: position 47,529 of record JBAMJV010002505.1, read on the forward strand.
GGTGATGAAATAAACAAATACGGTACATGTAAAAAAAAAAAAAAAACATGAACAGGTTTTTAATTAAACTTCCACCTTTCCTGTGGGCATGGTAATGTATAGTTGACAGTGCAAAATTCGTGAATTATTTTTGTATCGGGTTGGGTGGGTCATGATTGGTGTTGATTGATGTTGTTGTTGCTGATGTTGTTTTGCTCGTCGGACAGAAAAAAAAGTAGGAACGATGACATCTAGCAAGAGACCTCAGCTCTCTAATAAAAAGGGGCCGCCACCCGTGTTATCTATCATTCATACAAAACTCTTTACAAATAAGCCTACGTAAAAGATATCTTATTGTCTGTCACATTATATAGGTCTCCATTTGTACAGATCTTTTCTAAATATGGATATGTATTGCTCTGAATTATATGTTTCACTTAACTACATCAGATAGCCTATAGCCAAGTTGTTATGATGCAAACATACTGCTGAAAACTGCTTATCTACTATAAAATGAGAGTCAAAATAGGGCCTAAATTTTCGATCATGGCAGAATTTTCTTCAGACTGCAGGCTAAATGACGAGGATACAAGAACTAATACGTAACAATGTGACCAATATTGTATGGGGTTTGAACTAGCAGCCAATCAAATCATAACATACATAATGAATTTTGCATGCGCACAAACTTTTGGCCAATCACGCGACTCGTAAGTCTTCGAGAGCGCTACCCCAGCAATACCCCGTTGCCACGTCCATGACGTCACAATGGGTCTCTGGATTTGTTTACTTTTGCGACTGTTCTTCGAGCTACGTTTCATTCTTGATGAATACTTGCTTTCTGTGTGGTCTACACTTGAATGCTCTCCGAAAATGTCTCGATTTGTGACAAGATTTCGACAAAATCTGACAAAGTTTGCACGGCGGCTCTGCTGTTTCTGCACAGGTATATAAAAACAAGCATTATAGAATTACCAACAAGAATACTATAATGTGAAAAATCATGTTAATAACAGTAATCTAAAGCCCTCTGCAGACAGCCGACTCGACCCGATCCGACTGGTTTCAATCAGGCTAGAGTCTGGCCCGGTCGGTCGGAGCCGATTCATCGTGTTGAATCGGCCTCAACTGGCATCCGACTGTCTCTCGACTAGCAAAATGTGTGTCGCGAGGCACTGAAAACTGAGCCGATCCGAATGAAAAACCAGTCGGATCGGGTCGAGTCGGCTCTGTCTGCAGAGGGCTTAAGATCGGGAAGAAGATATTTATGTAGAAATAGCGGAGGAGGACTGTGTGGGGATGAGGAAGGATGAGAAACTAGGTCTGGCAAAATTACATCAACACAATACACATCAGAAGAGGAAGCATTGTGAGAGTATAGGCCTACGTCAAGTGAATTACATTTCATATTCTGTTATTTCCTTTTCAGATGATAACACTGAAGCCGTGCCCAGCGGCATGACTGCTGATGAGATCCGCGAGATTATGATGCAGGTACCTACATCCTTATAATAATTTCTCCCTTTTTTTAGAAGTTAACATGATTTTGACACGCCACGATAATAACTTATTATACTTCGCAACGATATCCATACTCATGTTTTTTAATTTTTTATTAACAATGATTACAATTTCATTTGATTAAACAAGCTCGATAATGGTTTTAAAAAAATGTATTGTCCGAAGCGATCTATATGATAATAAGAATGTATGGAAAATATATCTCGAATTTTGAATCTACAATTCATATTATACTAACCCTATTTACATTAAGATTATAGAGTATATAATTATTTCATTTTCCATCTCTATTATGTATTAACGTTTCTGCTCTCTTTCTCTTCCTTCTATTCGCCATGCAGTTCCACATGGGTGGTGATAAACCCCCTTCTGAAAGCTGTGCCACATCTATGTGGACTTCAGATGAGGATTTGCCTGCCTCCTACATCGCATCCCTTGCTCACCATCAAGCTAAAGTTTTCGATCGCGATGCGATAAGCTTCACCATCCCATCGACTTTATCTCTCCTGGACGAAGATGAGTTCGAGCGACGGCGAAAGGGTGACATCACAGACAGCGACTCGTTCACGGTGTCATCGTTCAGCGACAGCGACGATATCTTCCTGTTCCCTGGCGTCGCGAAGAATAACCAGGACGATGACAGCGATTCGTTTACAACGGTCACGTCGTTGTCCAATTTCACGTGGGACTTGTTCGATGAGTCTGAGTATTCTAGTATCAGTTCTCTCTCGGACATCGACACTGACACCGACATCGACTGCGATCTCGTCGACTTGTCTCGTATCATCCTTGACAACATCATCTCCGATGTCTTGGACACCGATATCGACAGCGCAATGGAAGACGATAACAATATGAACGTGTGTGATCTTGAGGTCGACCTAACAGACGTTGCACATGACATATTGGACAACCTTATTTCGAATGTGATATCTAAATTGGCTGAGACGAAAAGACAAGTGGTGGCACACAAACCACCTTCTGGCAGAAGACGCCATTAATTGTCCTCCCCAAATCTGGTGATGAAATAAACAAATACATGTAAAAAAACCAAACATGAACAGGTTTTTAATTAAACTTCCACCTTTCCTGTGGGCATGATAATGTATAGTTGACAGTGCAAAATTCGTGAATTATTTTTGTATCGGGTTGGGTGGGTCATGATCGGTAACGGGAAAATACTGTACCATCATTTGCAAAAGTTTAAGACCACCCTTCCAAAATGCAACAACTCAAAGAAAAAACAAAGTTAAACATATTTATTTTTCAGACATACTTTTATTTTCAACGCATAACCTTTGTATAACACTTGAAGAGCAGTTCAAGTGTGATACAAAGGCTATGCGTTGAAAATAAAAGTATGTCTGAAAAATAAATATGTTTAACTTTTGTTTTTTCTTTGAGTTATTGCATTTTGGAAGGGTGGTCTTAGACTTTTGCAAATGATGGTAGTTGTTATAGTTGTTGTCGCTGATGTTGTTGAAATTGTTTTTGTTGTTTGTTGATGTTGTTGTTGCTGATGTTGTTTTGCTCGTCGGACAGAAAAAAAGTAGGAACGATGACATCTAGCAAGAGCACTCAGCTCTCTAAAAAAAAGAAAAAGGGCCGCCACCCGCTTTATACGTAAAAAATACCTTATTGTCTTTCACTTTATATAGGTCTCCATTTGTACAGATGCCCTGTGATGCTCTGAATCATATGTTTCATTTAACAATATCTATTATGTATAGCCAAACTGTTATGATGCAAAGATACTGCTGAGAACTGCTATAATAATAATAAATCTACTATAATAATGCCTGTGTAATAAAATGAGAATCAAAATAAGGCCTAAATTTTCGATCCTATAGCAGAATCTTCAAAGGCTAAATGATGAGGATACGTAAAGAACATAGAATAGCATATAATGAATGCCAAATGTTATAGACGATATCAAAACTCAGTCGCTGCAAGTGCTGAATAAAGAAGAGGGACACAAATAAAGAAATTTGCGAGGGAAGATTATTGTAGTCCCCTATCCACTGCTCGTTGACATTTGCAAGTAGAAATGAAGCATGGCACTGTATATTAACTCCTTCAATGGTCTTGAAATCCACCTCTCTTAAATAAATACACAAAATCTGAATAACTACTAGTAATTGGCGAGAAAAAAAAGATTGGTCTTCTTTCCCAAAGAAAAACACACACACGGTCTGCCGAAGCATCCTTACGCTCAACCTCTCTAATTTACTTTTGGGGAAACCATGAGAAATCTCTTAAAGTGTTCTCTCTTCTGCAAAATGCACAATTTGCGTGCGTTTGAATTATTCAAATGGGAAACAGTGCGTAATCTTGTTATCGACCGTCAGCGGTACTTGTAAGGTCAGAGTCAACCCATGCGTAGGAAGGGGGGGGGGGGGGATACTGTCACAGTGGAGGACAAGGTTACTCATTGAGAAGGTGCAGAGTCAACCAAAGCGTGTGGCGAGGGGGGGGGGGGGGGTGGCAAAGACTGCCACAGAGGAGGACAAGGTTACCCATTGAGAGGGTGCAGAGTCAACCAAAACGTTGGGTGGGGGGGGGGGGGGGTACAAAGACTGCCACAGAGGAGGACAAGGTTACCCATTGAGAGGGTGCAGAGTCAACCAAAGCGTGTGGCGGGGGGGGGGGGGGGTGGCAAAGACTGCCACAAATTAGGACAAGGTCTCCCGTTGAGAGGTAACATCATTCGCTCCCACAGGGAAGTGCTTGGTGGGAGTTAGGGCAAGGTTACTCCTGAGGGAGGGGGAGGGGGGGGGGGGGGGGGGCGGGGTTATGGCCTGGGTTAAAATAATGTCACGTTCCGAGATTCATATTATTCCATTCCATTTTCAAATGGAAATTAACTTGGCAAGTTGTTCATAATAATACGCTCGAGTTAAAAAGATAAAAAAGCCACAACACGAAAGAATAGCATATGAAACAGTATACGAATCAAAAAATAAATATAATGTGCATACACCAAGTTAATAACTAACACAACTACATAGATGTTGCATAATTACAAAGGGTAAAACGTACGTAAATATGAGACAAAAACAATATTTTCGCAACATGAAAGACGAACAACTTTCCCTTATTGTTTCGTACCTACTGGGCCAAGAAGACAATGTTACCCATGTTGGGGGGGGGGGGGGGGGGGGGGGGGGGGGTTCTATTGCCAAAGTAGAGATATTGTATTATATTTTTAGTAATACATGTTCGTTTTAAGGTTTCTTTACCACAGGGGAGTGGGTCCTTATGCCTATTTACTATAACATGTTTTTCAAGGTGCAACGCGGAAGGGGTGTCATAATTTTACAGGGGGCGGTCATTGCGCATCTCACCCTTATCTACGTCTTTGGCTTTGGTTAAAAACGGGTTTAGTTAGACGACATTCATACTGCATCAACAAACAATTTTGCAATTTGTATTAAATTCTAATTGATTGATATGATTGATACGTCCCACAGTAGGATTACAATCAAATATATATTAAAAGCAATATAATTATGTCTAAAGAAAAATGGAATGTAATATGAAATAATCTGTATCATATTCCTTATTAACAAAATATGGTTATAGAAATGGTCTGCATTTTACAGACAATTTTGATGAAACAATGACGAAAACAAGACAGTAGCAACAACAACAACACTTCTGCCTTTATATTATTGTCCTTATTTTAATGTCACCATGGTCACTGTAAAAAATGAAGAGTTCTGATAAATGGAAAGGGGGTCACTTCCACCCACTATACGAGCCCTCCCCTCTGCGAGGATAACGGCACGAAGATGCACGAACTAGGGCAAAACGTGTGGCTTGAAGGCAAACAGTCTGGAATGTCTCATTGGTTGTCTTTAGTAACGTACTTCCCACCTTGTCGGGTAAAAATGAAATACATGTACAGTCAAAAAGGTTTCTGCGGTCACCTTCCTACAACAGCAATCTGCATAAATTATAGTGGTCACCAAACGTAATTTCCTGTATATATCTTCTTTTTATGTATGGATTATGTTTATATTATGGGTAACCTGTCTACAGTGGCCTCTTGTGCAGTGTGTATACGTTGACCGGGGTAATACTAATCGTGTAAAGCGCTATGATTCCCACGGGAATAGCGCTATATAAACAATCGTTATTGTTATGATTATTATTATTATTTTCTTGTGTTCCTTAGTTCGACACGATCATTCACAAATCATTCACAATGATATGGAACTTGTCTGTAAAGGTCACCAGTATGTGATGGCCTCTTGTCTTGTGTCCCTTAGGTCGTTAATAAATACATGTTTTACTGTATACGTCTATACAAATCAGTCGGGGCTAATATCCTCTCGTCTCTCTTACTATTTTACCAGCCCCCCCCCCCCCCCCCCCCCCCCCGATTAAAGAATTTGTATTTCCTCACCACCTTGACTGCTCTTATATTTGTCCTCCCCTGCCCCTCTCCTCTCCCTCTCGCCCCCACTCATCTTCCCCCCTCTATCTCTCTCTTTCTCTTTCTGCCATGTGTTTATTCTCCTCCCTACTTCAGAGAATTGCATCACGATATTTTGTGGGTCGTTCCTTTATACCGATATTCATGGTTCGTGTGTTTTGTTTAGTTGGCGATCTCCAATGCATTACTTTCCCAATTAGATTTCACCCGTTGCCCTCAGCAACGCGCAAATATAAACGCATCGCTGGAACGTGCACCTCGCTTTACTCTATACGGTGGAATTATTCAGCTGATTTATCGGTTAAGTCGCAACCCCAGACTTTCATATGATAATTCTCAATGACAATTTCCAAGCATACATTATTTTGTATGCGATCCTTCCAAACACATTATCACTTACATTGTACGAATTTGGATGATTATGCCGAAAGAAGCATTTTATTGAAATGGGATTTGGACGTTATCGGTTAAATTAAAGACGCATTGGCAAATTTGGTCGAATTGTATTGTGTACTATATCATTATTGTATACAAAAAGTATTTATAGCTGCATGACAATTGATAAAGTAAACATGCGTTTCTTCCAAAATTAATAACTTGCCGAGTTTAATTCTTCATCAAAATGTAAACTTCACGATCAACGGAAATTCCCAATCTAACAAATACTTCTGTAACAATCAGAATGAAACTTATTACAGCATATGGTTTTATTATAATTTTCCACCAGAGAAATGATCTGGAGAAATAACCGAAATAGAGAAATAAACGAGAGCGAAATGAATAAGAAGCCGAATAGGAAATCCGCTAAGAAAACAAAATAATTCACTCTATTCATATCTACGGTAGAAACATAGGAAAAGAAAAAAGAATAGGACAATTAGTAAGAATGGAGAATAAGAAGGAGAAGAAGGAGAAGAAGAAGAAGAAGAAGAAGAAGAAGAAGAAGAAGAAGAAGAAGAAGAAGAAGAAGAAGAAGAAGAAGAAGAAGAAGAAGAAACATAAAAAGAGGAAGAAAAGGAAGAGAACAAACAAGGTGAACAAAATGATCAAGAGAAGTTATAACAGAAATAGAGAAAGAAACGACGGCCAAATGAAGAGGGAGACGCAAAAAGATTCCGCTACATCCAAATCTGCGGTAGACGAATCCTCTCAGGTAGACGTGGGAACCGCTACACCTGTTACCCAAAGAAACGACTGGGCGGCTGAGGTTACGCATGTTGACGACTGACTCTGACTCTCCGCCGAAAATCACTTGGCTAAACTGGCCTTCCGATTCGAAGGCACAACATCACAAAAAATATTCCCCAGACGAATAAAAGCCGGCAAACACTGGCTTACATCTCCCCCATACCTCTCTCCATCTCTCTCATACCCCGCTTTCTATTGCGTATAGCTCACGAGCGCCGCATCATCCATCATGGTAAAATACATGAGTGTGTATGTATGGATGTGTGTGCGTGTGTGTGTGTGTGTGTGTGTGTGTGTGTGTGTGGGTGTGTGTGTGTGTATTTATGCGTGTGTGATGGCAACGCAGAAATCGTGTTTCTTGGCGGACGCAACCCGGTGTGGCAGGTTGTTCTTGGTGTGTGAGCGGATAGATGCTCGCTGAAGACGCAACACACTTAGGTATAGGAGCTAGTGAGCATTTAGGAATCGGGTAGGGGTAATACAACAAGTGTTGGGACTGCATCGACTGGTACCCCTTGCATCTTGCATTGATTGGGAGATTCCTTTTCTTCTTATTTTTATTCTGCCACGCAGCCATCTTAGCGGGGTTATATACATTTCGATCGATTCTTCATCAGCGAAAGTGTTCTCCGGGTATTTTTGTCATGATTTAATTTTGAAGTCTGGTGATTTATTCACATCAAAGGGAAAAGGGCCACTTCGACGGAGATTTTGGCCGCTGACATTGCCGACTCTTTGCATGGAATCTCGTGACACGGTGTGTAGTGAAGGATTCAAATTTGGAGAGATAATGCACTCATCATGGAAACAAAACGAACGGCAAATTTTGATGGGTTTGTAAGCATTGAGATTCGCTGATTGTGGCTGGCTTGAAAATACTGCTCGCGCCGACTATCTTGTAAACAAAAAAACACAGTATGATTATGATCGATTTAACATCGGAATGACGTGTTCCCATAACGTTTCTTGGAAGTAAGGAATTACATTAATGTAGACCGTGTGTGAGGGAAATGATTTGGCTTCTTCGCTCGCCAATATTTGATTTCTGGAATTTGATTTGGAGGTTAAACAATCATGTAAATTGCCAAGCCGACAATCGGATAATAATATTTTACACCTCGATAGATTTTTGATGCATGAGACTTTTGGCGCGAAAACCGCGAAAACCGAGTCTCTAGTTTAGTCGTCTGGTCGTCTGCATAAAGACGAGTGCCGTTGTATCCGTTATGTTTGAAAAAATGTCGGCCATCTTAGGAGTATAGAATCAAGCACCATGCATCGGGACTGGTGACCATCATGCGAACGTTCATAATTTGTTGATGATATTAGTGATGTTGAGAGGGAGATAAAATATTGTGCAGCTTGGGGATACTAATTGGATCACCCTATACTCAGCCATTAGCGATGCGGTTGGTCAAGACAGAATAGTATGAAACTGTTTCTCCAATAACATTGTTAACGTCATTTTTAGTCATGTCTCCTCCGAAAGACCAAACAATAAGTGTGAATAAAAGACAGGACTTGATTTACACATACGTGAAATTATGATGTGGGGTTATGCTGGTTGTTTAGCGTAGTTGGCGTCGACAGTGGTTATATAGTTATAATGATTTTGCACGATATTATATTTATTATAATAAAGAACAACGTAACTATAATGACGAACAAAACACAACTGACAGGTGCTTTAACATACACAAAGAATATTATTGTGCCTTCTTGCAGTGAGCAAAAATCTTAAAGACTAAAAGCTTCACGATCTATACAAATCGCCTTCGCAATTGCTTCAAGAACAAAGGACTAATTAATAATCTTGTATAACAACATTGAAAATATACATTATTTATATGCTGAACAAAATAATGGAGATATTATAGCTTTTTTTAATCATAACTGAACAAAGAACAAAATACGCATCGGAATAGAAATATTAACGAACAAAAAGTAAACTGGATTGAGCAAGGACGCACTCTTGACGAATTACGTGTTGCTGAAGTGAAGTGAGAAAAACCACCATCCACTCAAAGAATCGTGAATTTCGATCAGATGGAAATCAATCTTTAAAGGATTATCCTTTTAAATCACATGTTTAACGATAAAGCAGCCATTATGGTGTGTATCGAACCACCTTTAACGCATGTTTGTACGATTAAAGGCACGGTGCCTTAGACCCTTATCGAGGAAGGAGACCAATAACAGTTCCGATAAATATTAACTGAAATTATCAAACTGACTGTATAATTAAAATACAACAAACTAAAGGTGGGGAGAGGGGTAGCGCCTACCAGCATGGACCCACACGACGAACCACCGGGTCCTGCCCGGGACCAAGCCGGGAGCAGAGAGGGAGGTGGTCATGGTGATGATAATGGTGGTGGTGGTGGTGGTGGTCGTAGTGGTAGTCGTGGTAGTGGTGGTAGTGGTGGTAGTGGTGGTGGTGGTGGTGGTGGCGATGGCGGACAAAATTTCTCCAGCCAACAGGAACTCGTGCCTCGGGATGATGGCTACAGCGACTACTCGGATAGGGAGGACGAAGAGCCAGGGCCGGGCGAGGGGACCAGCGATGGACGGGACCTGGACCGACGGTCAAGCACCATGGGCAGGATTGTCGGCACATTACAGGTTGGTATACTCATTGTACATCATTTTTCTAGGATAGGGTGGTTTGGGGGTACATTCAAACATGTGATAGTATCCACCCAAGGGAAACAAGAAATGTGTCCACTTCAAACATTTTTTCCATTAATTTATAGACAGGTTCCAGAAAATGTTTGTTTCGTTGCAGGGGATCACTTTTGGTCGCCACTATAGGCAGATTGGCTGCTATAGACAGGTGTCTTCTAAGACAGGTTGGACTGTATAGAGAAGGCCGTGTGAGTGTATGGTTTTTCTATAGTTTTTTTTTCCTGGGCCCTCCATGCTACGCCATGATGACGATTCAACCATTTGTATAAATTTGCTGAAAAAGTTCATAATCCCTCTTTTGATATCTAGACAAGATAGTAACTAAACTGTCAATCTAACATTTTATCGTAGATTTTTCGAGCGTGAACACCTACTATGTTTTGTTGCTTTTTTGTTCATAATTCTAATGATGAAACTAAATAACACCACATCATGAACATAATTATAATTCTCATTTACATTAAAATGAACAACATCACTTTTACCATGATGACATCATCACCGCGTTTATCTTTATCATACCAAAATATGGTAATATCAATATAATTTATATGACTGTGTATATTATATATTATACTGGTTTAAAAGTTTTGAAATAAAGAAGGAGTAATAAATAATTGTATATAATTATACAGTTCGCACTGAAGTAAGTTAAGAACATTGTTGTACTGCCGTTGTTTCGTTCGTTTAAATTGAATGAAAATATAGCAGAATTCACCCTGTACCACGTGTACCATGACTGTGTACAATATATAATCAGTCAGTTGTCAGTATATAGATCTTAATTGCACATAGTATTATTCACAAGCCGTACAGTGTTTGTTTTTCGCATCCACTTGTTCGAAAACAAAAGCCCCCCTCTTCATCTCGGCATGCTCTATAGACCAGGCAGCGATACCTGGTTACCCATAGTTACAAATACTCTGGGATCTACTAATCAGATATCTCATCTGCGACTCGCCGCATCAACACACGATGCCGCCTGAGCCTACCCGGTCCCCCGAGAGACGCCGGACCAATTAGGACGATTGAAATTTTAATTTGCGCGTTATCATTTTGACCTATTATACTGGTGTATTATGCTTGTACAATTACGCTAATATGTATGTATAGAGTTTACTACATTATAATGGTTGGGTGATGCATGGTAGGATGATGGTGCATAATATTTTGTACATGGGATTTCACTTGCTACGCATTAACTTTTGGGTAGAAGTGAATAATATTGTAACGAAAAAAAAAAACGCAAATGGAGTGCGGTGACAGTTTTACGATTTAGCACTATCATACTAAAAAACACACGCTAATACTCTACACAATGATGCTCTACATTCAAAATCATTATATTTTTTATAATTTGTCTTTGCATTGTCTTTCGGACGGGAGCATTAATTATTATCCTATCTACACAAAAAAGGGAAAAAGGTTACTTCTTTGTGATACAAGATTTACAAGTTTGCGGCATACAAACCCCTTTTAAATGCTGTAATTCAGCTTATAACATTTCAATTCGCGGGAAAAACTACATGCATGAATATTAGTTGTACCGTTTATTTTAATTATTGGTCTCGTCAACAAAACTACTAGTAATCATATTAGTATCGACGCGTATACCACCAGTATTTAACATAAGTATAGCAACTCAAAATACCAATAACATCAACTAATTATTACAACGTCCCTGTATCACCCACCTTGAATGAAACTTAATAGAGGTAGAAGGGATAAATGGGACTATTAATACTCCCCGTGGAAAATTGGCACACAAGTTGGCACCTATCTCAAATTATATAGCCCTAGGCCACATGTCTTCTTAAGGGGCTCAGTGGGGTAGGGGATTTTTTTTCCCATCAAAATAGTTTTGGTCAAACTGAATTTTAGTAACCAAAACCTGCGCCATAAAATTACAAACTAACAATTATAACTCCACCATGCTCGAAAGGTAAACAAAATTACCAAACGACTAAGTAAAAAGCATGTTATCATACAAACAAATAGCCGTTTAAACACAACAGGGCGCTCTCACATTGGTTTAAACCATTTTTTTTTAAAATAGGGTAGTGATGTTTTGTTAAAATAATGATTAAATAGAGAGCTCATCAACGACTATTTGAAAACCTCTTTTGTAAATTTTTGAAAAAGTGTAAGCATATATAGTGATAATTTTCCAACTTGAATTTGAGATTTGTAATTCTGTTTTCCCTAAATAGTGCAAATAAATCGTAACAAATCAAAATTGTAACAATCCAAATTGTTTTCCTCTTTTGTCAGAGTGAAGTAGCAACATCTATTTGCATGCAGAAACATAAACATGGCGGTTGTCATGTGATAAACATGTCCTAGACTTCCATTGAAATAAATACTGCTATTTTCCAGCAATCGTTCTATTTTTGTTCATGTCACATTCATCCACTGCAGTGATAAATAAAGCTCATTTGCCGAAAAAATAGATTTTTAGACTAAAATTGCAAAAACTTGAAATTTTGGGGGAATTGTTCTTTGTTTGTAGATTTCCTTTTATATGAAGATAGCTGAATAATGTAAGAAGTATATCATTAATAATTAAAAATTATTTGTTGATCATCATATTAGCTATCTTTAAAGTAGAATAAAGTATTAAGATTATGCCCCTATGCTTCTTAAGAGATGCGTTTGAAGTACGTGTGGCCTTGCTAAAGTTCTAAAATTACATTTTTGTCCTCGAAATTATTGCTTTTTAAACTTGTAAAATTTGAAGTCAAATGGTCTTTGAGTTCATTGGTTTGGATCCCCTTTATATATGCTAAGCTTTCCAGCAATGTATGATTTGTAAGGGGTAGCTTCTATGGCTGGAAAGATTCTGGAAGGATCCTGTTTAGATATGCTGGATTTATCCTTCTTTAATATATAATGATCTTCTGTCAATTGTTTCCCCCCTTTTTTTTCTTCTTCTTCTGTTTTCTTATATTTCTAGTTTTTCGTCTACCGTAGATGTGAATGTAGCTGATTCTTTTGTTCTGTTATTCCTATTTTCATTGCTGTCTTCTTCTTCTTCTTCTTCTTCTTCTTCTTCTTCTTCTTCTTCTTCTTCTTCTTCTTCTTCTTCTTCTTCTTCTTCTTCTTCTTCTTCTTCTTCTTCTTCTTCTTCTTCTTCTTCTTCTTCTTCTTCTTCTTCTTCTTCTTCTTCTTCTTCTTCTTCTTCTTCTTCTTCTTCTTCTTCTTCTTCTTCTTCTTCTTCTTCTTCTTCTTCTTCTTCTTCTTCTTCTTCTTCTTCTTCTTCTTCTTCTTCTTCATTTTAATGTTAGCGGATATTTTTCGTTTACTTGGGTGCGTGTTGCGATCCATCATGCGCTAATGATTTTTAGTAATCCCTATATCAAATATATGGGGTAGTTTCATGCCCTTGTGTCTCTTCATAGCTTGCCCCTGAATAATATCGTAGGACATTGAGTTAAGATCCACTGCGTTGTTTTACTAATAAAAAATACGGGTAGTTTAAAGACCTTGCTTCTCTGCATAGCTACGACACTGACAAATTTAAAGTCATACCTGTAAAGTGTCCAAATCCACGAAAATTACTTGGAGCTTCCTCGTTTCTCTTCTACCGTGTTGTTTAGCTTATGGTAAGAGAAGAATAAAATAGGGTTTGATTTTTTTCAAATGTCCCTTTAGTATGAAGATAATTATCATTGAAAATCATTATTTCTAAAGCGTTAATCAACGCAATTGAAAAAAAGTACAATTGTCTTAGCTGAGAACGTCCGCATGCAGCAAGCGTGAGAACATTCCGGAGATTGAACTTTGAGCCGAGCGAGTTCAAATTCCATGAATTATGTACTACGTGTGTAAAAATACACGGGTGCGAATATCTCAAACGGATCATTCATTACTGCGACAAATGTATGGCAGACCATCAGTATTTGGTGATAGAATATGAACTCAATATTCGTTTTTTTCACTAGGTAAACAGTGTTCGTTTTCTTTCAAACTTTCACAAATCTTTCAATTGTATTTTACAATGATATTGATATAGGATTGAAGTCTCAAATGTCATTTTGTGCAATATCTAACACTTTACAGGTATCACTTTAATAGGACATTGATATTTTATATTATTTGTGTGTGCGCCTGCTGCGATCCATTACACTAATGATTTTATTAGATATATGCGTGTTTACGTGTGATAGCGATACGGTAACAGACAAGGTTGTTATGCAAACATACACAAATAATAAAGCGGAGCTAAGATGATGTTGCCATGTTCAGCTTTATACTAAATAATCACGATTATAGTCATAATCCAGACGGTGTATAAAGTGACATAACACAATGATGGACATGTTGTTATTTCCACAAATTATATTCGTAATATACAAATCAAACAACATAGTAATATGAACATCTTATGTATACAAAATGAAATTAACATAATAATTGAAGTTATAGAATTCAGAGTATACAAAAAGTAATAATAAACCAATTTAGAGTACTCATTATTTATATTTGAACTTTTGTAAAGGAAACAAAAAACATATGTGGGGGAACCTACATAAAAGCAGAAGCTTGTGGGGGTAGGTCCCCAGAAAAGAAATCAGCACACATGCACACAAATACATGTGTACTCATTCACTCCACGCACGCAAGTACACCTGGACAAGCGTGCGTGCACACACTTAAAAAGCGTGCGTGTTCCCACTTAAAAAATAAAACGTTAGACAAGAACAAACAAAAGATGTGAAGATACTTAATTTTACATACAAGCAGAGGGGGGGGGGGGGGGGGGGGGATTTCCCCTGTTTTCCTTTTCCCCTTTTTTTCCCAGTTTATTATCGATTGTTGGCGGTGTATTATTTCATTAAAAGGGGGCAGTGCCCACCGTACCTTCAATTCCTAACGCAACTCCATGGATGGGGGTGTCTACTGATAGAATGTTATCAATACGAGAAAAACAAGGGGTATTGCATTTCTCTTCGTTTCTCTGTAGTCAGCTTATCACGCAGCATGGTGTATTAATCATTATAACTTTGTCGTCTCTACACGAGAGCTTTGGCGAGTTTACTGTTTCTTGCCCGTGGCCTAGACGTGGGTGAGCTGCCAAGAGGGTTTGAACATGCAAAACAATAACAACCTCTACTCTTAGTGGCGTAGCTACGGGGGCATTGGGGGCACCTGCCCAACCCCCCCCCCCCCCCCCCCAATAATTTAGCAAAATAATACGATTTATTGTGCATGTGATGTTTTGTTGAAATAGTGATTAGCAAAATAATACGATTTATAAGGGAAATCCTTTAAAAATAACGAAATTAATGTATATGGAGTGTGCCTCCACCTAGTTCGCGTGCCCCCCCCCCCCCCCTCCCCCAATCAGTCTGACCATTCTACGCCACTGTCTACTCCAATAGCAATTCCTCGAGCCATATTTATACGGGAATTGATAAGTGGGACCGTACCTCGGCTAGCGTGGAGGTGTTAGGGAAAGTGGGGCATGCGCCCTCATTCCCAAATGACCTATACATGCGTATATAAGTTTTCTGTTTTTTTTTTTAATGGGCATCATATGAGATCACATTTGTAATTGGTACAGTTGAAAAAAAATGGTTTGTTATTCTATATATCTATATATCTATCTATCTATCTATCTATATCTATATATCTATCTATCTATCTATCTATCTATATATCTATCTATCTATCTATCTATCTATCTATCTATCTATCTATCTATCTATCTATCTATCTATCTATCTATCTATCTATCTATCTATCTATCTATCTATCTATCTATCTATCTATCTATCTATATATATCTATCTACCTATCTATCTATCTATATATCTATCTATCTATCTATCTATCTATCTATCTATCTATCTATCTATCTATCTATCTATCTATCTATCTATCTATCTATCTATCTATATATCTATCTATCTATCTATCTATCTATCTATCTATCTATCCTTCCATCTATCTATATATCTCTCTGTTTATCTATCTATCTACCTCTCGATATATCTGACTATCCACCTGTACATGTTGCTTTTCTCCAGTCCATAATTAATCTTGTATTTTTACCACGGATAAAAAAAAAAATGATTTTATCAAAAATATTGTCATATTAAAGGGGTAGTTTAGTTTTGGTAGAGAGGGCGCTGCAGATTACAATTTTTTTGTGAGGTAATGAAAAACTGAGTGTCGAATTTGAGAGAACATGCAATTTTAATGGCAGAATAAACTTTATTTGGTCAAAATCGACCCAGAAACGGCTGAAATATCAATAAATATATCTGATCTTATAATTATTTGGGGCCCAAATAATTAGATGATTTTTAGAAAAAAATAAAAAAATGCTTGCACTTTTTCAAAAGCGTTTTTTAAATAGTTGTTGATGATCTCGCTATTTAATCATTATATCAATAAAACATCACATACATAATTTTGTATGAAAAATGGTTGAAACCAATGCCTTTTTAAAAAGCGCCCTCTTGTGTTTCAATGACTCTTTTTGAATGATAACAGGCTTTTTACTTAGTCCTTTGTAATTTTGTATACCTTTCGAGCATGGTGGAGTTATAACTATTAGTTTATAATGTTACTGTGCAGGTTTTGGCTACTTAAGTTCAGCCTTACCAAAACTAAACTACCCCTTTAACCACGACAAACAAACATTAATCATAATCGAAATTGGTAATATGACAGACGTACAACCTTTCCTATATAAGTCGGCTAAGCAGAGACGTTTTTTAAAATGAGAAACTCCCCTTTTCTTCACAACCCCAACATGTATAACTTTCTTGTTATTATTTGATTGTCTGTTTTTACCAAATTTCTTACACAACAATAATTACGAAGAAATCAATGCATACACCGTGTAATAATAATAATAATACGAACATTATTTTGTATAGCGCAGCTACTATAGATATATACTGTACTGCGCTTATAAAAAGCTCCTTTTAAGTGAACAAAAACAAACAAAATCAGAACGTACAGACAAACAATCTTATGGAAAAGCCTGCTTAAACAAATGAGTTTTTAACGTAGACGTAAATGTATCAACAGTTTCAATTTTTCTCAAATAAAATGGTAAGCTGTTCCACAGTTTCGGGGAGACACAAACAATTGCACGATCTCCCAAATGTAAATAGTAAATGAAATAGAAAACCTAAGTACACATGTATATAAATATCACAATACAGTAACATGTTTATATCTTACTTGGGGTTAAATAACTTAAAAGAAATGGGAAGATATTCCGGAATATTCAAGCATTTTTATTTATTTTCATTTAATTTCATCAGGGAACCATTACTCAGCCGATAAAAAGACGTGTACAATGTTTTCTGCTATCTTATATCAGACATATTAGACGTTTTTTGAATTGTATATTACAACATAAAGTAATGCTTGGAAATCGAGATCAATATGTTGGAATGTACACTTACGAGTATACACCTCAAAGTATGATTATATACAAAGGATATTCATAACGTTTTAATTCAATGACCACAGTTGGTATTGTAGATATTGTAGATCTTTAATACATTTTCCTCATAATTATTCATTCTTGATCGATCATATATTTTGATTGATTGCTGTTTAGATGTTCCTTATATACATCCTTTCGAAATATGTTTTATGTTCCCTTAACGTATACATATATCGGGTTTCAATTTCAAAATCAATATCTACATTTTATTTTTGTTGTTATAATTATCAGGTAATCGGTGACTTATTATTTCTTTTAAAAATTACACCTTGTTCTTAGAATATATTCTATTACCCTGATTCATAATACTGTTTTCCGATCCCTGAATTATAGACACGTTGTAAGTGTACCGATTAGTATTGCTCTAATTCCCAGCAGGTGATCGGGGACTGTAAACAGTTTCTTTATTTATTTTTTGTATTATGCCATGACATTTTATTTGTATATTTTCGCGCCTATTCTGTTCCTATGTTAGCTGCAAAGGTTACTGATAGAACAATTAATCATCACGATAAAGAGCTTCACGATGTTGTTTTATTTTGCAATGTCCCTGCAACTTAATGATGCTTTTCGACATGTGATTTGTTTCAATTTCTTTATTGAAAAATTTCAAACACAGAGAAACTGTCCCAAAATTAAAAAAAAATAAGAGCAAAGAAAATTTTGCTTCGCCGAGACTTGAACCCGAGACCCCCATTTTGTTGGATAAACAGGTACGCCTATCACTGAGTCACAACGAATCGTTGTAATGCATTTATAAATATAATATGTTTCAGATTGTTTCTAAATTGAGTTGAAATACAAATTTCCATACTCATACTCAAACTCTCATTCACGACAGGTGACAAAAGAATATACTCGAACTCTGTTGTTTTAGTTTTGTATACGTACTATTGTAATTTAAAGTTTAAATTGTATTGGTTTGCTAATTGTTTAAATCAACATTTTAAACTCGTACACATTCAAATTCTCATTCACACCAGCTACATATAACATGGCCTTAAATATTGTACTACGTATGAAATATTATGACGCTTTTTCAAATGATATGTTTGTTTTTGTCTTTGAATGTGTTTGAATGCATATTATTTATCTCTCACACTGTACTCTTATTCACATGGGGTATAGTATAGGACTATAAAATTGGATTGTTTTATGTGTATTGTACGTACTATAACCTTCTACCCTTTCTCTCTAAGTCTTCCGATGTTCTTCTCATTTTGCCTTCTTGTTTTCTCCCTCTCCCCCCCCCCCCCCCCCTAGCCTCTCTCCCTCTTTTCTCTTTCTATCTCTCCGACTTAATTCAAAATGCTCCTCTTTCCCCTCTTCAAGTATCAATACCAGTTTTTACCAGTATATGTTTCATTTTTTAATTCAGTTTATTAAGTTATTATTGTCTTTAAATTGACATAAACTATTACACTTTCCAACTTTCTGTAACTTCAGGTGATCAAGGGATGGGTGACGCGAGGGGGCCCCGAAGAGCCGACGAGGAGGGCGGATTCCTTCCTCGAGAGGTTCGCCCTTGGTGGTCCCAAGATGGAAGAGGGGCACCCCATCGAAGGAGGCGACGCGGCAGGTGGAAGGTAAGATATTGAACCCCCCCCCCTATTTTCCCATATGTTCCCTAAGGCTTATATTCCCTTATACTTTAAGTGTACTATCAAACAGTGAGCACTAAATATTAACCTTCTTTTCGTTTCTATATAGGCGACTCGGCATGTTCCCATAGGCGGTTTCTACAGCGTACGATCCAAAGAGTCTCATTAAAGCTTTGTGAGGGAGGTTTAAGTAATCATCTTGTCATTGCCAAAGCGAACACTCAATACATAACCTTCTTTTACTCTCTCTGAAAAGTCATTATTATTAAAGTTAATTCATTGAACAATAATTATGAACCCTTCTTTCATCTTCCTTCACTACGTTAGTAGCTTACTGAAAAAATGAAGTTTATATGCCAATGCAAGCGTCACATGATGCGTTTGAATGCGTTTTCTTGTTTGCTATTTTCAATTTTGTTTCGTCTTATTATTCTTACACAACGTAGTAAAATACATTAGTTGCCAATTTTGCTCGAAATTTAAACGTGTTTTCTTGTTTCTTATCTGTTCGTTTTACTATTTCAATATAATACAGGCACTTAGTCTTCCACAAAGTTTTAATGTTGCCAGCTTTGCTCGAAATTCAATTTCTTTTCTTGTTTGCTATTTTGTTTTGTAATGCATATGATTCTAATTACGACAAGTCTTCCGCAACGTATAATAGTTGCCAATTTTACTCGAAATTGCAGAGACTATTTCTGATATTCAGCTTTTAAGAAAGATTTAAAACAGGCAGCGTTTTCCAGCATTCACTTCCCCTTGAAATGACCATTGTTACCTGAGGTGTCGATGTAGTTTCTTAGGCAAAATGAGAAGAACATCGGAAGACTTCGAGAGAAAGGGTAGAAGATTTACATTGGAGAAGGAACCGTGTTTGATTAAACCAAGAAAGTTCGTGAATTAGAGAAGGAGCCGGAGAGAGATGAAGATGCTTTTACAAAAGGAGACGCACGAGAAGAGTGAGCGCAGAGAAGTGAAGACCATTTACATGGAGAAGGTGCCGTTTGTGAAGAAAGGTAAATTGTAATAGAGAGAGAGAGAGAGAGAAGGAGAGAGATAGTGATACAGAGACTTAGAGGAGAGGATCGTGCATGAGCAAGTCTAGAGAAAATACCGTTTGCCTTTCAATCGACCGTAGCTCCACCACGAGGATTGTGCGCCGTTGCTAGGCAACGCCGCATCAGCGCTCAAGGATGATTCGGCTTGATTGCTCGCTGAGTGGATAGGGAGCAAAAGATTTATGACCGAGCCCTCATCACGATTCCACTCGAAGTGATTTATTAAATCGATATCTTTTCTTTGTTTTTCTTTTTTTTTACCAATATATATACATAATAATATATACAAAACGAGTTATTACATACTCCTTGATTTAATCAAGTCCGTCTTCTGTGCAATGAGCGTGTATACTATAGTTTAGTTGTTAGGTTGTAAGGCTTTTGAGTGTGCTCCGCGAAGATCATTGTAATCTTATTGTGATTATGTAATCTGAAGAAATAGAGCTTTTTGGACATTGTTTTTGTATACTTGTTAGGGAACATTTATATATCATAATACCTTCAAATGTTATTATATCGTCCAAATCAAAACGAGAAATACATTTCACGTGATTAAAAAAAAATACAGTAAATATAACATTATCATTGTCTAGCTAATTATATCGTTAATAAAATTATTATGATGTAAGTTTATACGATATTACCAAGTAAAATGCTGAAATCAGTACAAACTCAATTAGTACAAAAGTAATAAATTTTATCTATTTTCTTGCCTTTTTTTAATCATGGCACGAAGACCCTTAAATCTAAAATATACACACAAAAAAAAACATTTAATACAATATCATCATTATTATCATTATGACGAAGACAAAAACACGAAGTCATGAACCAAACAACAACAATTACGGTGTATGCTCTCGGCGTACGTGTGAAGAAAATCAGAAAATAATCACAACCTTCTATAACTCTCCACATCTGTTGAGAAACGGCCATTTACATCGGAATAACCATGGGCGAATCGTTGCCGGGAGACGCAATACAGTACCACGTACATAGTGAAGGCAGAGAGGTGGGAAGGACTCTCTGGTAAAGGTGATTTATGGTGAATTATTACAGACCGGCGATCAAATACTAGTAGAGGGGCGGGAATATGAGTGGCAGGGAAAAGAAAGAAAAGAAGGGAGAGAAATCGAACCCGGTGAAGAGAGGGGGAGAACAAGAGGGAGAATGAGAGCAAAATATTGTCACCTAGTTTATGATGATGAGGTGAAGATGTCAGAAGATTTATATTACGTCCAGTGATGAATAGGAGCGAGGGAAAACTAGCTGCAGCAAAACAAAAGAGACAGAGGGAACAACAAAATAGGAACGGACAACAGAAAGGTAAAGGGAACCAAGGAAATGAGTTATAAAGACAAAGAGAGAGATAAAATAAACAAGAGAGAGGGGGAGATAGATATATAGTTTATTTGGAGAGACATATATAGGGGTGGGGGAGGGGGAGAGAGACGAGGAATTAAAACGTGAGGCGCAAAATGGCTGCTAAAATGGTATGGGATGTGACGCAGGAAGATTTACGGTTATGGC
This sequence comes from Echinarachnius parma, assembly GCA_037951105.1. Classification (NCBI taxonomy): domain Eukaryota; kingdom Metazoa; phylum Echinodermata; class Echinoidea; order Clypeasteroida; family Echinarachniidae; genus Echinarachnius; species Echinarachnius parma. The sequence goes on from JBAMJV010002505.1 coordinate 68,997, forward strand.
GTAAAGATCTCAGAGAAAGCGCGCTGGAAATGATGATAAGTCATATTTGCTCTTTCAAGTCCATCCGAACATACATTAATTCTCTACATATTCACCCCTCTTTTCCGACCTTCTTCTTCTTCTCCTTCCCTTTCTCTCTCCTCATCTCCCTCTCTGTATCTACATCTTTCCCCCAGTCTCTCTCCTTTCTTCTCTATAATATATCTATCCCCATTGTACGAGTATTCAAGTCACAGGAATGACGTCAGGAATATGTGATATAAGGTTTAGGAATAATATTATTTCTCCTCGGAGAGACGGGAGGGGCTTTATTAGAAGCTAAATGTTCGCTGGAATTGAGCATTTGTGGATGTAACAAAGAGTTAAACAGGACAAATGGGGACATGCAAAGCGAGTGACAGGAAGTTCAAACAACAGAGAAACTACGATATATTCCGAGATGATATAACAAACGTTGAAATGTAAAATGTGCACGCACATGAATAAACATACGGGAAAAACTATTATCATATATATTACATTATGCACGTTTTTATTCATACGGGTGTTAACCAGACGGATGTTAAACAGACGGGTTTTCCGCTTTAATTTGGTAATGAAAAGTGATAAGAAATTTTATAATTAAAAAGATACACAGTATAATTTATGGAAACTGCAATGACCCTTCGTAAAAGCGATACGTTTTGCAACAGCACTATATTTATGTGCGTTAGAATGGGAAAATGGTTTGCGGCAATCCAATTGATGACTTTTAATTAAAGTATTCATTCCATAAAGCTCTAATTCTGGTGGCCATTTGATCCGAAATTAATTAAATTGAATCACCGAATGAGTATCACCACGGTGGTATCACCATATATATGGGGAACGTTGAAAGCAATTATGAGATAAAATGCATCTTGTATGGGTGTAGACAGGGCCAAATCCAACCGGGGTGGGGGGTGGAACAAAGGGTTAGGGGCACCTTATGGCGCAATACCCAGTAACCTCTACAGGCCGGACTGGTCCCGAAAATACTTGGGCAGGGATCTATGGAGAAAACATGGTGTAGCAACATAATATATCCTGAATGGTTTTAGATGGCCTCATGAGGCAAACATTATTACGGTGCAATAATGAAGAGAATATGTTGAAAAAGCACAATATTATATATATCCGCGGAAGTTGAATTAAGGATGAAAATATAAGCTGAACACTTAGATACGTAGCTAGTTATATTAATCCATATTTTAAAGACAAAATGACGCAATCGAAAACAAAAATATCAATCAGCCCAGTTTCATATTCCCGTAGGCAATAGGTATACACATTTTGACCAAATAAACGAGCATTTCTCAAGAATTAATAAGGTGGAATTGGCGCCGTTTAGAATTATACTGTGTATGTATGTTTTGCCCCCCCCCCCCCCCAATCATGGGAAATACGGGCGTTGGGCGAAAATCCACACAGGGACTAGGGGGAGGGGGGGGGGGGGGGGGGGGCAATACCTCCTGTCTTTCACCCCTTGAATTACCCTACCGTGATCTCCCGAAAAAGCAGGCGACCAAAACTGATTTTTTGTTTCTGTTCTGAAACACAGTCTGCCGCGATACTGAAAGTAATCTGCTTATCAATCGGCGGTACGGTGCATGGTACAGATGAGAAAATTAATTATCCCATCATGATTGTGATACCATCTTGCGAAACTTGAATTTCTCTTGATTACTTTCTTGCATCTATACTTTTACGCAAAGCTAATTTTCAGAAATGATCATATACAATCGCATTGGCGTAGCTATATGTGCGGGGGCACGTGCACCCCAACGATCTGAGAAAAAAACAAAAAGAAACATAAGGGGAAAATCTGTGTCAAAACAAATAAATACGCAAGGTGTGCACCCCCCCAAAGTCCAATCACTCGCACCCCCCCCCCCCCCCCCCCAAATAAGTCCGAATACGTTTCGCTGTATCATCTTTAATGAGAGTATAATGTAATAAACATATAATATGCTTAAATAAAGTATGAAAACAATCGTGAAGAATTTTCAAACAATCAGTATAAACAGGCACCTGTCGTCTTCATCTCCTGCTGATAAAAAGCTGATATCAAACTCTATATATCGCTTCTAAAAGAAGAAAACAAAGCTGCCAACTCTGTACATATCTCATCAGTGGTGTAGGTACAGGGGAGTATACGCACCTCATTTTAATTTAGTTACTATATTCTTGAATATTACATCCCAACAGATACCATCAAAGGTTTTTATTTACATAATTCTGGCCGACGGAATTTTGTTTTCCTAGCAAGTGAAACATTTTAGGTTGCGCAAATTGCAAGGTGGGATGGGGGGGGGGGGGGGGGGGAGGGTGCAGATTCCATTACCTGGGAGATATCTCACCCTACTTACTACCCCAACCCCCATGTAGAAAAAAATATATAAATACATTTTACTATATTAAAAGAATAGTGGAATTGTGGAGGAGAGAAGTCTACATCCACACTGATGTTTGATTTCATACATATACACTTATATTGCCCTTGTATTTAAGTATTCTATATATTAAATAGAAAATAAATATATATATAAATTTAACATTTATTTTATATATTAATTTATACTTCATGTACGTTGGACATAGGGAAAATTAAATATACACCATAATTATGATGTCCCTTGGAAAGAAAGAGTAGGTTGAAACAAGATAATCATCATAAACACAAGACATGCTGTGATGTACAGACAAAATTGATGCTTCGCAGAATTAGCGCTTGCAAAATTCGCATCATCTCTTTGTTCCGCCGTGTGAGCCAAATTTCGTGCGTAAACTATTACGTAATCTTGCCTCAATTATTAATCACACCAGGGTCTCGTTCTCTAAAGAGACAGATATTACTCTTGACCATTACATGTTGACCTGTTCAAATTTCCACACGAAAACCTCTATATAGACAGATAAATCCGTCTTTATTCCGACAGTTGTTCCACTGAGAACGCGTCAGGCTACACAGACCGTGGTAGTATAAAGTCGGCTTCATACAAGCAAATCCCCTGTATATTTTGATTGTATTCATTTTATTTTCAACATAATCACATAAAACAAAATTATTATAAGAATAATAAAGAAAGAAATACCTTAATTGAATATTGAAAATAAACATGTATAACAGATAATTTGATTAACATAATAATGGAGTTTGTAATATTAATGGATACACATAATAAGCATCTTTCAAAAATATTAAAGGTCAAAATTCCAATATTAACATCAGTGATTATGTACGGGACCACCATTGTAAGCAGTTATTTCTGATTATGGTCCATAGTGTATGTATTGGCGATACCCTTTCCTTTAAAAATATATCATTGGCATCTTCTTTATAAATATGATCTCAAATATGATATTATTATTTAAATAAAGAGGCAGATATCATATTAAACATCTATGATGTAGAAAATTCAAAACAGTTTTTCGAGCGCTTATATAAACGCCACGTATTTTTCGGTGATGTAATTTCCTAACTCTTGAGTACTTAAAACTGTTGATACAAATATTTATATTTAGTGAGAAAACCAAATTCATACGAACATACCATCATTTCCTGCAATTATGGTGTTCAACAAAGCATGATTGTATAATAAACTGAACCATTAATTTAAATGATACATTAGAAGAAAAAAAGTTTCATTACATTATATTTATAGCAACAAAACGTGGCGTTTTCCACATAATATGTGGTTATAACGTTATTGACAATATTTTGTTTCCGTATTGTAGCCCACAGAGTAATACGACGTTTGCGTCTCGAAGTCGTTTTTTTTTTTTTTAGAGGAGAATGCAACAGGGCATGTATGCATGTATTGAATTAGATGATCTGAAAAGTAGAAACGTTATAAAAATGGGGAAAAGAAAAAAAAGGGAAATAAATACAAATACGGAGCAATGTTGATTTCGCCGAAACCAAAAAAAGTAAATAATGAAATGGTGAACTTGATTACAATTTAACCGAAGGGAATATCGCGTGATAGTGTGTCATTAGATTTATTGAACTGTAATCACTACCATTTTAGCTAACTTTTCGAGATTAATGGGATTTAAGTCTTGGCTTTGAGTATAAAGGGAAGATTTACATATTGATGGAGTTGAAGAAACTAGATTGATGCTTCAAAACCTCTTTTCGTCTTCCGAGGGGTATGAAGAAGGGGTCATGCGGCAAATAAGGCTGGCTAGGCAGAAGTAGGGATTTACATATTGTATACCCTCGTCGATGTACTCATGTATAATAGTGTCTTGGAATAACCCGCGTTTTGTTCCTGAGTTCCTTAAAGGGATTTAATAATTTTGATTGAATCGACCAAAACCTGCACCTTTTATCCAACTTATGTTTTTGGTCATGACAACTAACTGTTCAAGTAAGGTATACCCCTTTAAACTCGATCTTACAAACTAGGCTGTATCCAAATCTGTGCAGGAGAAGAAGGATAAACATTGGTTTAAATAAAAATTGAATTTTCACTAGTAAGCCTCGGTGTCTTATATGATGCCACCTACATCGGGTGCAGCATGCTATGCGATCTGAAATGAATAATGAACTATGCATTATCCTTATACCTTAATATCAAAACGATGAATATTTAATCATGTTTTCGTGGTTGCTATATCATGCTAATACCTCAGCTTTAACGACGCAGTGGAAAGTTTTCACTTCATAAACCGGTACGGAGAGGGCATTCTAAATGAACGAAGGGTATATACGGTGACTAACATGTGGCGGCATGAACTGATTCCAAACTATAAAGAGTAATTATGTGGATATGAACCAATTTATTGGGGTTCATTTATCTTAAACTATGTTAAAGAAATCTATCCATGGATAAATCACCATTAATTTGAACTGTGCTAGTTTATGTAGCAGTCACACCGCCAAACCGAATCCAAACCGACACGAGACCGAATAATTCGGGGACGTTTCGGGGACGTTCGGGGTGCTAGCGGTTTGGTGTCGGAGTGGTATCGGAATTGTCGGTCTCTTTTGTTGTGACTGCTAACCCCAGTTCGCGCTCTTGTCGGTACCCGATACAGTGGAAGTTCGGTCTGGTTTCGGTTTGGATTCGGTTTGGCGGTGTGACTGCTATATACAGGGATAAGGAATCAAGATAAAACCAGCTGTCTATGATGCAACTGTCAGTGATAATCCTCGGCCCTTGACAACATTACACTAAAAATAACATGATATTCGATATGTAAATAACAGCTGTTCAATTTCATTATTAACTGAATTTCAAACGTATGAAAATGTAATTATATGTTCGTTGTGATGATAATACTTCATGTTAATTAGCGCAGTGATAGATTATTTTCAAATAAATAAAAATATGAAGAATGAAAAACGTGACGTGCACGTATCTTCATAAATTAGAACTTACGTTTAGAGTACGGTATGTGGCTATAAAGTATTCAATATCTATTTTAATTATAAAAATGAATATTAACACCAGAATGAACCAAACATTTCTATTTCATAGAGAAAAAAGAAAACAGAAGAAACGGATCAAGAATCAAATCTACCATCGAAGCCTGCAACAAGCCTTTCAATCTGGAAAAATATGAACTGTACAATTTGTTTGCTAATTTAACTTATAACCAGGATTTGAATATAAAGAGTGTGCGTGTTTATACTTTATTATTTTGATTAATACTAAACATATGTTCGTATACACTATGATTAATTAAACTGAGAGAGATCGGGGGAGAAATAATGATATTCATGGTTAAAGGGATATGGTAATTTTGTAATAATTAAAAGAAAACAAATCACTGGCAACTCTAATGGTTCTGTTACGTAATGCTACTTTCCCTTTACTAATAAAAGTATGAAACTATTTTGGGCTTCCACTCTATTTTATGATCAAAATAGACAAAATAGTGAGGATTATACTGTGTACAAGCCTTGGCTATGAGTCAGCATACCGTATAGCAATTTGCACTTCGGTCATTACTTGGTCATAATCATGTGTCATAATCATGACATTGATATATCATGAAACGTTCTCACAGCACTCAGTGGACATATTATCAGACTTCAGTAATACACATTTGGGAAATCTTTTTATTTGTGCATGATAGTAGATCCCTTTAAGTTCTATTTCAATAGACGAACCCTAACTCTTGAGCATCAAGTCAAAGCCGCGCTATGAATCTGGATTTATGTGAAGTTTATAGATTTCCGAATGCCTTTATCTCGAATAAGATTGACTTTGTTCAATCTCAACGTAGCAACGGAACTGAAAATACGTTTATAGCAACAATGATAATAATAATGATGATAGGAGTCCAGCATTTATATTGCGCCATCAATTTATACGATTTATGGTAGGATCATATATCACTTTTGTCTGCGTACTATTATATCACGTGTCAAATACCAGGCACATTGTATAATATGAAATATAAGGTATATATGGTAATCTAAATTTTATTGAGGAGGCAGTTTATCATAATGAACACAGGTACTATTGATGACCAAACAACAGTAAATGTTATGATATTTATATAAATATGAAATACAGCCACACCTGCTCTATAGCGACCACCTGTGTATAAATATCACTCGCCTATTAAGACCACACTTAAAACTTGACTCCCTAAAAGCAGCTTACGTGTTAATGAACATGACTATAAATATCATATTAAGATTATAGAAAGACTACTTTCTGGTTACCATTGGGTGGTCTATAATATAAAGACAGGTTTGACTTTATAAAAAAAGAAAATAAATGCACGCCCTCTCTACCGATATCACACCTAACTCGTCATTTAGTTATTTAAAAGGGTTCGTACCAACCCCCCCCCCCCCCCCCCCTCCTCTTGATATGAACTGTGTGGACATGCACTTGTATGACTATATACATGATATAGATACTCAATCAGTGTGGAATTCGGGGTGGGGTGTACAGGGGGAGAGGATGTGACATGATTTCCATATAGACGCCCGTTAAAATGAAAAAACGAATATTAAATATTTTTATTGTTCATCACATACTCTTTTTTATCAAGACTAATAGGGTATGCGTCCCAAGTGATCTTATCTTGATATGAACTGATTGGACATTCACATGGAATGAAGATAAAATTCTTTATTTCTAGCCTTCACTTTTTTTTCTCTCAAGGCTTTGGGGTCGGGTGTCCCCAATAATCTTCCATTCATATTAACCTGTTCCTTGCTAGACCGTGCAACCTCCACGGAGTTAATACAGTGCCCACCAGGTTCTCGTATAGGCAATGGGTTAACTTATTGTCAATCAACGTGACATGGGGGTATTGTGGCTCTCATGAGAGTATGAACATTTTTACTAACGTCTTTATCTTTCACTCATCCTTTATTTTTCCAGGCTTGGGGAGGTTGTGCATCCCCGATTATCTTCCCTCGATGTTAACTTATTGCCAATCATCAGCGGCGTGATAGTAGAATATAAATTGTTGTTAGAAGTCATTAATAACTTATCGCCTGAAACGAGATCTCGCTCTTGTTTGTATGTGGTAATGCTATACCATCAAACCCACGTCGTTTTGTTTTTGTTTTGGACATTCACTGTTATACTTCCTGTCTGCCCAGCGGCGGGGTATTAGTGTCACTATCGGTGGCGACATGTTACACAATTGCAGCCTGTAATCCGAAAGCCGCCGCAAGTGATACTGCATCATTACCATGGCAACAGCATGCGCATACATCATGATGTCGAGGACCGTAACCATGCAGGAGGGTAAATTGTAACGGTAGAGGAGGGTGGAAATAAAATGATGAGGTTTAGGAAAAGGAAAAGAGGGGGAGAGAACAACTACAGTGTGTCCCAGATAAAACGAAACCGGATTTCATGGCAGAAATGTTCTGTCATAATGAATAATTTCTTTGATGAGATATACATGAATGAAAAGCTCTGTTTCTTTTATTTCATTTGATGTACAACTTATGGCACATAATTCAAGCATGACTGAATTAGAACAATAGAAATGGGTGTTACCAAAATTCAATTTGCACGCGGAAATTGCAGGTTTGGGTGAGTTTTTAGGGTAGTAAACGTACTTATTTTGAAAAAATACAAACACCGCATAAAAGTTCACATTTTTATCTTTTATATGACACCTCTTGATTAGAAAAATAAATGATTTATGCCCGAGAACGAGTACAATGAAATCATGCTTGATTTCAGCCCAAATGAGTAAACTTTCCTGAACTAGCATGTTTCCCATGTTCTCCCTGATCCCCATGTTTGTGTAAATTCACTCATGCATCAAGTCCATTGTCAGCTGCTAAGTCAGGAAAGCTGAGCGGCTTTTTACTCAACTATCTACTCATTTGGGCAGAAATCAAGCATGTTTTCATTATACTTGTTCTCTGGCATACATCGTTTATTTTTGTGCATGAGGTGTCATATAAAAGAAAAAAAATATGAAGTTTTATGCAGTGTTTGTCCTTTTTAAATATAAGTACGTTTACTACCCAAAAAACTCACCCAAACTTGCAATTTCTGCGTGAAAATTTTGGTTACACCAGTTTCCATTGTTTTAATTCAGTCATACGTGAATTATGTGCCATAAGTTGTACATCAAATGAAAGAAGAGAAACAGAGCTTTTCATTCATGTATATCTCATCAAAGAAATTATTCATTATGACAGAAAATTTCTGCCATTAAATCCGGTTTCGTTTTTTCTGGGACACTCTGTATAAGGAGGTAATTATGGAGAGGGTGAAATACTAGTATACATATTTATATAAACACAATCATTGCGGCCAGACAGATTAGGGAAATACACTCTAATTATAGAGAGGGTGGAAACACGATGATATAGAAAGCGGGAGAGTGAGAGTGGGAGGGGGGGGGGGGAGAGGGAAATGGGAAAGGAAAAGATAAAAAGGTAAATGGAGTAGAAAGAGAGAAAGAGAGGAGTAAGAAAGAGATGGAAGAGAGGAGGAAGAGAGAGAGAAGATAAAGGGGAGGGGAGATGGGAGGGGAAATAGAGGGAAACTAAAGTAAAAACAAATATTTACAAAAAAAGGGCTGAGGAAAGTAAATTAAGCCACAAAAGCGAAATAGATGGACACAGAAGAATCATGGAACATGTGGAAGGGAGAGAAGAAAGAAAGCAAGAAATCAGTTAGATTTTCAGACTTCTCTTATCATGCTTATCGATATATCTTGTTTTAACAGAACTAATATTAGAAGTTTAATGAACATAATACGATATTTTAATGAGAAAATAAAATCCATATTTCGGCATACGACTGGGGAAAGTGTGACATTTGGAAAAACAATTAAGTAAGGGCATCTTGTTATATTCATTTATTTTCACAAATTTAAAGGGTTTACGCCTACGTGCCTTCCATAAATCATTGGTCGAAACCATGGTTTAAAATAGCATCATTTATCATAGCACACATTGATAACTTAAAAGTATGCTTTCATTTGTCAATTCCAGCCAATTTGTATGTCATATGTTATATCGGATAGAAAGGGTTGAAACAATATGAACACAAGGCTAAATCAAGGACTTAACATCTCGCGCTTGTGTTGTATATGCTTATATTAAAAAAATATATATATACGCATCCACAATCGCTCCCCCATTGTTCAGCAGTCACATCTTTTGTGGCGGTAAAACCAATTTTCCCTTCTTACCCAACTAATGGAATTGATGACGCCGTTGTCAAGGAAACGCATCGTGGCTATTGCATTGTTCCTGTTTCTTATATGTAATACGCAATAAGCATTATTCCATAGCCTTGTAAATATAAGATGAATTATGAAAATATTATACAGATGTGAAAGAGGTTATAAAGGGAACATTATGGTTTTACTAGCATGTATACATACAATTAATTAAGAAGTGTTTGTTGTCGCTGCAATCACTTAGCAAATTAAAATGTGCACAATCTTACATCCACAAGTATTAATTGCATATTTTAATGCCATTAAAAGTATATATATGTTTATCAAATATCTTGTAACTTTACTAATCTTTTGTATGGAATTGTGCGTTGAACGTGATGGATTGTGAATAATGGCAACTGGTATGCTAATTTATAATTGTGTTCTTTATATTATAATAGTAGAAAAAACAGTTAATAAAAACAAGCATAAACTATTCAGCGAGGACTGAGTTAAACGGAAGAAAAATGGTTCAAAATGCAATCTCACATTACCTTTTATGTAAATACAGTGAAATATTAAATTGTATATTGATTGTCATTTTTACACGAATAACAACGGCGTTGTATATCAAATTGGATTGATGACAATGATTGATTCATCCAATTATGAAAATTGCCTATAATAAATTACCAAATGAATATTATCAATAAAACGGAAATTAATGAAATTGTATATCAGTTTGCTATTAGTGCACACACATATTATACAGAACCACCCACACACACAGACACGCACACAGACACACACACACACACACGCACACACACGCACACACACGCGCACACACGCGCACACGCGCGCACACGCACGCACACGCACGCACACGCACGCGCACGCACACACACACACACACACACACACATACACACACACACACACACACACACACACACACACACACACACACACACACACACACACACACACACACACATACACACACACACACACACACACACACACACACACACACACACACACACACACACCCACACCCACACACACACACACATATAACCTATTTAATGATTGATGTTTGTTATACGGTATGTAATCAAGAACACAAATATCGATATTCTCTTTATTAAAAATAAACAGGCATAGAGTGCATAACAACATTATACACGGAAAAGCTGGAAATGTATACAATGTTTAAACATGTTTATATTTTGGGAAGAAAATACAAATAAAATGTATCGCAAACTATACGGTACAACTATTAGGGTTCCCATGTAGGAAATTACGTACTAAAATAACCAATATCGACTTATGATTACGAAAAAACGCCTATATGTATGAATAAATGTGATAACAATTTTTAAAACGTAATCATTATTATGAATACATACTACATTGCATTTAAAAGAACTTTAAAAATGAACATTATATAACATAACCTTTTTTAATCAATAATAACTATAAAAAAGCAAATTAAACAAATTGAATTATGAAATTGTCAGTAATATCAATGGATTGCTGAATGGAGGATGAACTCATGCAGTCCCGATGCTAGAAATAAATACAACTCACAACACACATGATACATAATATAGAGCTGTGACACCTTTTAGCATGTTGATAGTTAATGGGTAATACGGAGGGACAAAATTAATGTGTTATATGGATGGTGGCCATGGTAAAGCCACGCGCGAGGCAAAATAGTTTGCGTTTGAACAGCAGGCCTGTTAAAATAACGATTCTTCTTCTGAATCTACTCTGACATTTTCCACACTTTACCCGATATGACCAACCAAAAGTGACCGGGATTTGTCTTCTTTTTATTCAATCTTCGCTTTGCATTACCATGATTACCGTGCCACCACTTCCCCCCATTATGCTCTCCTCCATTCAACATCAGTCTTTGCCGCAATCTGTTCCCATGGCAACTGCAAGTAAATACTATAGTATAGTCTTGTGAAAGGAAAAACCCGCCAAATTATGGCGTCTCACTTTACAGTAACTGGATGATGACATTTCTAGATTTTGTTTCACCCGCTCTCTTCCCTCCTCTCTCCTCTTTTTTCTCTTTAAATCTCTTATTTACGTTTTTCCCTGTTTAACTCCTGTATCTCTTTTCTATATTACGCCACTCGCTAAACACGCTAAAGTTGAACCCAACCGTTTATCTACAGTTCTTATCTTTTAATTATTCTTTCTTTTTATATTGTTTGTTTTCTGTATTTCTTTTTCTGTATCTATCTATCTATCTATCTATCTATCTATCTATCTATCTATCTATCTATCTATCTATCTATCTATCTATCTATCTTATCTATCTATCTATCTATCTATCTATCTATCTATCTATATATCTATCTATTTATCTATCTATCTAGCTATCTATCTATCTATCTATATATTTATCTATCTATCTATCTATCTATCTATATATCTATCTATCCATCTATCTATATTTGTTTATATCTATATCTCTATATTCATTTTTTCTCTCTTTCTCACCCACTACCATCTCCTTTTATTTTAATTCTCTGTCCTTCTTTCAATCTTTCAGTCTTTCAATCCACCCCCTCTCCTCTCACAAGTTTACTCATACGTTGATTGCTCTATCGTATTTACATAGTAAATGACCGCCCGCGCAGTGAGACTTGAAAGTGAATAATTTCTAGTATACATAATCCAACCATAATGTTACCCCACAGGTAGGCCTAATGGTTGTGTGTTTGTTTAACAACCTTTGCACTGCATCAGTGTTTGTCTTTCGACACATTTACAATATTGTATTACTATCCTCTTTTCTCTCCACCAATGAAGGAGATACACGATTCAAATTCACTTTTGATGGCATGGAAAGTTTTGTGACTATTAGTATAACATACAAAGTATTGGTTATCACCTTGTTCAATTTAACGTATTGCATGGAACAATTAAGAACATTAAGAGCTATATAAAAGAATTGTAAAATACTTTGGCGATTTAACGTACCGGTATATCTTTGGTAAATTTTCATGAAAGGGCATACCGTAATGCATGCGGTACAGCCTTGGTCGCAATTTAAACGCATAAATTGCCACAGTCTATGCAAGCGCTAGCGATTTTTTAAAAGTTCAAACGGAAATCGTATATGTAATTTCACGCAGCAGGGTATTGTAATGTAGTGTAACTTTCCTTTCCTCCTTTCTTAGCCTCTCCAATATTGGTCAAGTACCGGTATACAAATATCAAAGGGTTACAGCTACTCTAATGCCCGGCGCAGACAGAGCCGACTCGACTGGTTGTCATTCCGATCGGCTCAGTTTTCAGTGCCTCGCGACACACATTTTGCCAGTCGAGAGACAGTCGGATGCCAGTTGGGGCCGATTCAACAAGATAAATCTGCTCCGACCGACCGGGCCCAACTCTAGCCTGATAGAAACCAGTCGGGTCGGGTCGAGTCGGCTCTGTCTGCGCCGGGCTTTACACGCGTGAGAATGATATCATCGCTATACATTATATCGATAGTGTATTTCTGCGATAATCAAATCGGTAATAACCAGATATATTTACACGCAGATACTCGCAGATACTCGCAGGGTGTAAAGCCCTCTGCAGACAGAGCCGACTCGTCCCGATCCGACTGGTTTCAGTTATGCCCGGCGCAGACAGAGCCGACTCGACCCGATCCGACTGATTTTCAGCCTGATTAACTCAGTATGCGCTGCCTCAGGACTCCGGTTTGTCCAGTCAAGTGCCAGTCGGAGGTCATTCGAGGCCGATTCAACATGTTGGATCGGCTCAGACTGAGCGAAACTAACTCTAGCCTGACTGAAAACCATTCGGATCGGGTCGTGTCGGCTCTGTCTGCGCCGGGCTTTAGATCGGCTCAGTGTTCAGTGCCTCGCGACCATAGAGATATATATTATATCTCTATGCTCGCGACACACATTTTGCCAGTCGAGAGACAGTTGGATGCCAGTCGGGGTCGATTCAACAATATGAATCGGCTCCGACCGACCGGGCCCGACTCTAGCCTGATTGAAACTAGTCGGATCGGGTCGAGTCGGCTCTGTCTGCAGAGGGCTTTACAGGGTATCGCACATATAATCGCAACTCATCGCAGGACCCTTAAAATGTTGAACTGGTTGAAACAAGAAATGTGCAGGTTTCGTTGTTGTTGTTGTTTTTTCCAAGTATATAGAGTGGCTCACTTCAGCTAAATGGATTTCTTCAACACGGTCGTAACTAACCGCGGACAATCTCAGTTATCTGTATACCGTATTATGTTTTTAATTCAATTCATGTTCTTTTATTACATGCATGTTTCGCAGTCATCAGGCTGAATATTACGTAATAAACTTTTATTATTATTTTCCGGAAACGCTTTATCGAAAACCATCGCACGTTTGAAACTAGCTTATGAAAAGTCAGTCTCTGTTCCGACGATTGCTCCGCCGGGACTGCGTCTCCCCTACAGAAATCTTAAGCGTGCCGCAAACCAGCGACTAGCTAGCGGCAAGCTTAATAGCCTTAATAGGCGCCTATTAAGCTTGCGGCTAGCTAGTCACTAGCTAGTCGCAAGCTAGTCGCTGGCTTGCAACACACTTAAATTTCTGTAGGGGCTGGGCTCACAGATCGTCTCCATCAAGTATATATAGACCAATCTGGTTTCAAGTCTACGTCTACCATAACTGGGGGGCTTCAAGCATGTCTAGCATGCTGAACAAAGGTCACTGATTGATTAGGAGACAATAATACACCTGACACGTTGCATAAACTGTTAACACCTATTGAAATTATCTTTTGTTGTACTCTTGGAAGCCCCCCAGTTATGGCCCTATAAACTTGAAACGGGATTCATGTATATAGGAAGTCACATCTATCAAAATATATCCATTTACGGTTGGTAATGTCTGACTTATGAAAAACATAAAAAGGCAAGTGATGTTTATTATTATTATTATTATTATTATTTATCCTATGTATGAGTTTATATAAGTGAGATGAGGGGGAATGTTGGGGTGGGAAGTTGAACGAAAATGTAAATATAACGGAGAAAAAATCTGAGCGCGAAATGAGATAAATGTGTTAGAACATTGTGATGGTCGCCGGGGACCAGTGTATGTCGGAAAGAGAAAGAGTTAGAGAGAATAAGAAAAGATAGGGAGATTTTTCAATATTAACGTTTCAATGAAAAAGGAGAATATCTATTACATGATGAAGAATGGCGAGAACGGGAGAGGGCGTTAGGTCAGGACAAGAGTAACGAAGTCATATTAGTAGTATATAGGAAGAAATTGAGAAGGAGGAAGATACATGGAAAATGAAATCAATGCTTCGGTTTGTGAAAGAAGAGACAAATTGAAAAGTGAGTCATGAAGAGTGCATGTTGGAGAGAAAGGAAAAAAGGAAGCAGAAATTGAAGAAGAAAAAAAGATGAATCAAAGATGTTGAACTTAAAAATTGAGGTGTGGGGGTACGGATGGGGCGAATTGGATGTATATAGAGTAATGTGGTTTATAGAATGAATTTGATGGAGACACAGGGGAGAGAATAACGCGGGGATGAAGAATACGAAAATGGAGAGTGGTATATAGAGAAATTCCCCGTCGGATTATGCCACTACCGTAGCCATGGCAACTGGATATAGAAGCAATTTACGAATGCCATCACTTAGGCGCCATACGAACCAGTGAGCGATGCCTTCGTTCCTAACATCGTCTGCGCTTTCATTATGATAATTGCCCGCGGGTCTACTGTACAGCTCGCGCAGTGGATGGTGGTATTTGGCTGGCTTTCTTAATATCCAAAAAAAAAAAGAGATAATGATGCAATTCTCTCGTTTCTACTCGACCGAGTTATTAGAAAAATGAAAGTGTAACCGCATATAGCAATAATATGATACCAGTATACTAAGATTTGTTATGAGCATATTATGTTGCATTAATGTCAACCTGACTGCTTGTCATTCTGTATACAGATGTGGATGACGTCATGCTATATATATTATTTATAGTTTATTATATTATCCCCCTCTGCGCTGCATCCTAATATTAGAAAATAATATAAATAATTCTTTACCTTTTTTTAATGTGCAATATTTAAAACAATAAACACCAATTTACACATAATACAATGTAAACATAATGTTGAATGTGTAATCCTTTATTTATTTAGATCAAATAAATTCGTATTTATGGAAGACATATTATATGCAATATGACTATACCCTCTCTTCCCCTCTCTCCTGATATCAACATTATATTATAATAAGTATAATTTATAATGTAAACATTCAATATACCAAAGACGAAATTAGAAATATACTATTAGGAGAATAATGCTCAAGTTATTATTCACGTCGCATTTTCATGTGTTTTGGTGCTGGTTTTGTGTTCTGAATTCTGATTTCTTTTTCCTTTTAATCTGCTCAGTTTGTTCTGTTTCTTCTTGGAAGATTCATGGACTATTGTTTTAAACTTATTTCATATATGATTTAATGTATTATTTCTTGTCATGTTCATTACGTATTGTTTTACTTTTATTTTAAATTTGATTTCATTTTTAATTTCAATTTTGACTGTCTGATTTTCAATGTAACTTGATCGTCATTAAGAGTGCATGTGTTTTTGTTTTTGTTTGTTCTTTTGTTATTTCTCCAGCAGGGCTAAAAAAGGGAAAAAAGAGAAAAAACGATAAAGATGATGATGAGGACAGGTAGTAACAAGCAGGGGCGTAGACAACGGGGGGATGAGGGGGATGCATCCCCCCCACCTCACAAGGTGGGGGGGATGACATGTACAATCATCCCCCCCCAGGTTTTAGGGAAGGATATATTTGTTTGTGTGTATCTATACGAGTGAAAAAGAAAACGTTAGTTGTAAGCATAGGCGTACCCAGTAGGGGGGGGGGGGGTTGA
>JBAMJV010002506.1:0-149565 GCA_037951105.1 Echinarachnius parma
CGACTGCGGATTTTACAGACCGTAAACTGCGATGTTCCAACGAAATAGTAGACATTGCGGAGGGCGCTAGTCATGGACCATGCAGAAGACGTAGATTTGTTTTGATCTACAAACTTCGCCAAAATTCACATGTATTAACAAAGAGATAAAACCTGGACGTACCATATGCTGGATTGTGATATTTCATGGACAGTTTTGAGCAAGGATGGATCAACCACAAATGTCTCGCAAAGCAGTACGTACTCCAACAAAACTCCAACGCATAGTTCACCCGATTGTAAAAGACAAAAACTGAGTGATACTCCCCGGGCTGGTCCCGGCCGAGGATTTCGTAGCCAGTCGATGGACCGTGCACGTAGTCGCAGTAGCTCAATGGAGGATGTGCGCGTGATGTGTGATACTAACAACAGTGACAATGTCAATGCTAACATGGAGACGAGTGGCAGTGCTAGAAAAAAGTTGTCATATTCAGAGGCTCCACCTCAATGGTTCTAAAAGTTCTTTTCAGAATTTGAAGCCCGTATTGAAGCCCGTTTTGAAAGGGTCATTACCAATCAACTAGGTGACCTTTCGATGAAAGTTGACGATCATGACGAAAAGATCAAAAGCATGGATTTTGATGTTCGTAATGTTCAAGATGAGGTGAAACTACTGAGAGAAGAAAATGAACTGCTGGTAGAGAAAGTAGATGATCTCGAAAATAGAAGTAGGAGAAGCAACGTGGTAATCTTCGGATTACCTGAAGCTCCAGTACCAGAGAAGGAGGACTGTCGTAAGACAGTCGCTGAGTTTCTACATTTTGTTGGTGTTGAGGAGGGGGATGCAGCACAAATAGAAAGATGCCACAGAACCCCATCCCGGATTTCAACCAGCTCAGAAGGAACATCTGGACCCAGAAGAATCCATATGGCTTTTGCCACTTTCACCGCAAAAGAGAGAGTTCGCAAGAAGTGCAAGGAGAAGCTGAGGGTCACGAAATATCAAGTCGAAAGTCAAGAGGCCAGAGTTTTTGTAGCAGATGATCTCTCGAGGCGAGTGCTACAACACCGGAAGAATAAGCAAGCAAGGTTCCAGCAGCTTAAAGAGGAGGGCAAGAAGCCCTTCTTCACCTACCCAGACAAATTGTGCTACAGAAACCCTTCTGGGAAATTTATTCTAGTCAAGTAAAAGACTAGAGAAAGAGAAAGATCTGTAAACTGTGGATATAAGAACCCAGAACTTAGAAGAACATACAAAGACGCTATAGAGGAGCATATGAAGTAGGGAACTTATGAATGAAGTTGTGTTTTGGTTTATAAAAAAAAAAAAAAAAAAAAAAAAAAATTATATTACTTAAGTTTAGACGAAAAACGGCAAAGATATTAAAATATTCATGTAGATGAAGAGCATGAAAGCTTCTTTTTTTTAATTAAAGCGGGTAATAATTTGGAAGTAAAGAAATGAAAAAATGAAAATTTGAAGAATGAGTTAAAGTCACACATTGTAGTTAAAGGACAAGAATATTTTGTTAAAAAAAGAAGAAAAAAAAGAGATGTGAGTACTTAAGATAATAATTATTATATCCTACATGAATGAAATCCTGTTCAGTGATTGGTCTACATAGCGTCATGTGACCAAACATAGTAATGCCCATGGAGAAAATGTGCTATGCGTGACGTCATTCATGGAATAGTAAATGCTATTCCATGAATGACGTCATAGACGCCGGGTGATCATATTGAGACCATAGAGATGCGTGTTATAAAACTTCCCCGCGAGCAGAGGTCTTGTTTTAGCTTGCGAAAGATGCTCGACGAGATTTCTCAAAGAGTTATTTAAAAAGAAATACAGCATATTTTCACCCGTGAATATCAATAAGTTCCAAAGAATATTCTAGAGATGCATTTCATGTATAACGTAGCGGTAGTCGAATTTAAAAATTACGACAATGGTGCACATTGTGCATCGTTGTCCTTCTGTGGTCGTGACACTAATTCGTCATTAGAAAATTGGCCGCGGTGTGCACTACACTAGCTGTATGTGTAATGTACGAATAACTAGTTTCTCAATCCTATTTGTTTATGTTTGAAACATGAGAGTCGCAAATTGGTTGAAAATTTGAACACTTTCTTAGACAGGGAAACTGAAAGGGATCCTTTGATCTCGGTAAAATGGGACAACGCTCTTGCTGCTGATTTTTGTAAAAATCTTGATGTTGAAAAAGTAAATCGTTTGTCTGCAAATGTTGATTCATTACGTTTATCCAATGAACATGTTGATATTGAAAAGATTAATACATTTTTGGAAGCGGTAAAGTCTATTTTCTTTGAATCTGCGGAGAATATTGGAATTTTGCGCAAAAATGTCAAACGCCATTCATTAAGAAAGGGTGTAAAGAAAAATGAACCATGGTTTGATATGCAATGTCAGAATTTAAGAAAAGACATTTTTAGATTGAAAACTCGAATGAAAAAAGCTAGGAATGAATCTTTGAAGGAAGGTTTAAAGCAAGAACTGGATAATTTACGGAAGGAATACAAACAAATTATAAAATGTAAGAAAAGCCAGTTTTGTAAGGAAATGCATGAAAATCTTAGAAAGCTTCGCTCAAGTAACCCGAAAGAATATTGGAAAGTATTGAAGAAAGGGGCTCATCAAGAAGCACGTCCTAACCCTGTAGACATTGATAATTTTAAATCGTTCTTTGAAAATTTAAATAGATTAAAGCAATCGATGTCTAACGATTCTCATTTTGATGACACTCATTATACTCATCATGTTCCTCATGCTCCTAATGATGAATTAAATATTGAATTTTTAGACGACGAAGTGAAAACACACATGCTAAATTTAAAGAACAATAAGGCCTCAGGATGTGATTGTATTTTGAATGAATTTTTAAAAAATAGCAGCAAGTCGATGTTGTCTTTAATTACAAAGCTATTTAATTTGATTTTTGAAAGTGGCATTGTGCCTTCCGATTGGTCTATTGGTATTATCCGCCCAATTTATAAAAAGAAAGGTCAACAAACCGACCCTAATAACTATAGACCGATTACGCTTTTAAGTTGTTTAGGAAAATTATTTACTTCAATATTGAATGAACGTCTGACGAATTATTATGATGTAAATTACTTGCTTGGAGAAGAGCAAGCAGGATTCCGTGAAGGGTATTCAACTGTTGATCATACATTCGTTTTGCATTCATTAATAGATTTGTATCTTTCAGACAGAAGGCGGATATATTGTGTTTTTGTGGACTACAAAAAACCTTTTGATTCTGTTAATAGATTTTTGTTATGGGAAAAGCTATTGAGGCATAATGTAAATGGTAAATTTCTTAAGATTGTCCAGAATATCTATACAAACGCAAAATCATTTGTGATGAATGGTAAAGATAAATCTGATGTGTTCGATTGTGAAGTTGGAGTTAGGCAAGGTGATAATCTTTCGCCACTTCTTTTTGCGACTTTCTTAAATGATTTCAATTCATTTATTGCTGGGAAAAGCAATGGGATTGATATATTACCTACTGGCATTGCGAATAAATCAGAATCTGTAGGGGTGTTCTTAAAATTGTTTACTCTCTTGTATGCAGACGACACTGTAGTATTGGCTACCAATGAAAAGGAGCTTCAAAACTCCCTCAATGCGATTTATGAGTATTGTAATTTAAATGATTTAAAGGTTAATGTCGATAAAACTAAAATAATGATCTTCTCTCGAGGCAAAGTGAGGAGAATGCCAACATTTACTATTGGAAATAGTGAAGTGGAAGTAGTTAGTAAATATACTTATCTTGGAACAGTATTCAATTATAATGGTCGATTTATGGAAGCACAGGATAAACAGATAACACAAGCTAGAAAGGCTTTATACAGTCTTATTCTACAAGCGTCAAGATTAAGCCTACCTATTGATTTAGAGTTAGACCTCTTTGATAAATTAGTTATGCCAATCCTCCTTTATGGCAGTGAGTTATGGGGCCTAGAATCAAATTTGAAAAAATAGAGTTGTTCTGTACACGTTTTTATAAGAAGCTGTTAAAAGTTGGGAAAAGTACTGCCGTCTGCATGGCGTATGGTGAGATTGGAAGACATTCTATATTTAGATTAATAGAATCGCGAATGATTAATTTTTGGGCACGGCTAGAATGTGGTCCATCAAAGAAGCTTAGTCAAGTAATATATGCGCTGTTAAAACAGCTTCATGATAAAGAAATATACTTCTCTCCTTGGTTGAAAAAGATTAAATTGATTCTTGACAAAACTGGAATGTCATACTTATGGAATGATTGTGCCAAATACTCATTGAATTGGATAAAAAAATACAATAAATCAACGTTTGATATTGATTTACTCCCAGAATTGGCACTATGAAGTAAACACAATTTCACTGTGCATAAACTATCGTATTTTCAAAGGAACTTGCGATTTGGAAGCTTATCTTACAAAGATACCTTTGAAATTGAGGACAATGATGATTAAATTTAGATGTGGTAATCACAAGTTACCGATTGTAGCTGGCAGATACAATAATATTGAAAGATCAAATCGCCTTTGTCCGCGTTGTGATCAACAGAAAATTGGTGATGAATACCATTATCTTTTTGAATGCCCTCTTTTCGAAGTGGAAAGAAAAAGGCATCTGACTAAGCAGTATAGAAAACGCCCTAACATTGAGAAGATGAATGAATTATTTAATTCTACTAATTACTCTACCATGATAAACCTTGCTAAATTGTGTAGTCTTATCGTCAGGAATTTCTCATAAACTAGTTCATTATAAAATAGCTTGAAGCTTGTAAATGACGATCTTATTATCAACAATAATATTATTTTTTTTAGTTGCCCAATCAAATATACATATTTAATTACGTTTTATTTTTTTTGTATTGATATTTCACTTACTATTTACTTTTATATATTTGTACTCATTGTAATATAATTATTATTACCATATATATGTTGTTATAGTACTACTTTTACTATCATTATTGTTCTTTATTTTGTTTGTTTACCGTTACCAATTTAATTGGTTCCTAACTTGTACATACTGTGTAAATATTGTATATATTTATCGATATTTTGAAATTGACTGTTTCCTTTTTCTCCAATACCCATCCATGGGTGACATGAGAAATAAATAAATTTCATTTCATTTCATTTCATTTCATTTCATTTCATTTCATTTCCATACAATTACACGTGTGTAGTAATGTAAAGCAGGTTAATTATTCACTTTGATGCGCGCGTTTTGCATTTGGGTGCGCATTAGTTGTTAAGGCGCGGAACCATGAATGGAAAGATAGCGCAATACGCGCTCTGCGCTAGGACTATTGCGCAAAGGGGGTCAGTGTCACAAACAGAACATAGTCAGTGCAGTGATGGTTCCATGATCAATGCTTTGTTTTTCTTTATATTTTTCTTTAAATTAATTGAAATCATTTATTTTTGCGATGATTATGATTATGCAAAGGATATAAAACAAATATATCATGCACTATTTCGAGCCACTAGTGAAATTATGGATTCCGAGGTGACAGAAAAAGCACTATGTTCTTCGGGTCTACGACCCTCAGAACATAGTGCTTTTCCTGTCACCTCGGAATCCATAATTTCAACTAGAGGCTCTCAGTGCATGGTATATTTGTTTACTATAAACGTTTAAAGCTTGTGGCGATAGCTATTTCGAGGGTCTACGACCCTCAGAACATAGTGCTTTTCCTGTCACCTCGGAATCCATAATTTCAACTAGAGGCTCTCAGTGCATGGTATATTTGTTTACTATAAACGTTTAAAGCTTGTGGCGATAGCTATTTTCAATAGGTTTTATAATACAGGTATATTGAATGATTATTTCTTTTTGTGATAGTTTCCTTGAATAATCGTAGAAGCTATTATATGTTCCTCTCTCCCCACAAATGAGGTGAGTGATGATAGACATTTTGAATTGACTAGTGTTTTATAAAAGGGTGACTGATAAGATAAGCTCTTTATACTGCATGTTGTACCAGCGGATGGGCTTTGTTGTCACTTATACACTACTCCACTATGTAAGTGTTTACAGGAACTTGCAGTTGGTACTGGAAGTGTACAATACGTACCAGTTATGTTGGTTTACAAGTTGTATTATTTCATCATTATTTCAACAGTTTTTGTATTACATTCCTCTTTTTGATCCAAGTTTCAAAGAAGGTGAAAACAAATTATTGGATGTCACAATCCAAAACTTTTTTGTATATACATGTGAAATTTGGCTGAGTGCTGCGCTGTTCGCATTTGGTTTTTGCACCTTTATCCTGGGCTGTGTTTTGATTTGAAGCCCTGTGATTTGTTGTGCACCTGCGCTCTTGTTTGTTTCCCTCTTAATTGTTTTTTTTTCTTTTTCTAATTATGCTAATCTTTTTAATCTTGATCGCAGCTACCAATATCATGCAGCCTCTATTTATGTTTATGTTAACCTACATTGAAACTTATGATCACCTGATGGCAGTCACTTTGTCTTTTACTTTATTGCTATTTCATCGTTGTGTAAGAATTTTCTGCATTGTTGATAATATGTTGGCGTTATTCCCCATTTTAAAGATATGAATAACAAATTAAATTTGAAACTTATTACATTTAATTGTCGGGGAATTCAAGATCATGTGAAAAGACGTACCATTTTTCATTATTTAAGATATATTGAAAGTGACATAATATTTCTCCAAGAAACTCATTCTTCTAAATCTGATGAAGAATTTTGGAAACAACAATGGGGTGAAAAGGCATGGTTTTGTAGCCACACATCAAATAGTAGAGGAGTAGCCATTTTAATTCGAAATAGGGTGTCATTGGTTCTTAACTCTATTTGTACTGATCCTAATGGGAGATTTCTGATCATATCTGCTACAATTAATGATGTACCTGTAATTTTACTTAATTTGTATGGTCCAAATATTGATGAGCAAAATTTCGTTTTGGAAGTTTTTTATTAAAGTGGATAAATTTAATTACACCTCTATTTTATGTGCTGGGGATTTTAATGCAGTTCTTGGTCCCTTGGATTATCGGGTGCGGTTCGTTATTCCGAAGGTTCGTTATTCCGAAGGTTCGTTATTCCGAAGGTTCGTTATTCCGAACACGCAAATTTCCTATACCTGAGTGTTCGTTAATCCGAAAATGAAATAGGGTTCGTTAATCCGAACATTTGTTGCATTATTCCGAAGGTTCGTTATTCCGAAGGTTCGTTATTCCGAAGGTTCGCTATTCCTAAAATGAAATCGGGTTCGTTATTCCGAAGGTTCGTTATTCCGAAGGTCCGTTATTCCGAGGGTTCGTTATTCCGAAGGTTCGCTATTCCTAAAATGAAATCGGGTTCGTTAATCCGAAAATGAATTTGGGTTTGTTATAATGCTATAATTTCATATAAAGAGATAAAATAAACTTAAATGTTTGATTGGTCTGGCCAAGGGAGGGAAAGGGGGAGGGGTATGCTTAATGCAGGCTGTAAATTAAATAAACAATACACAAACTATAGTATTATAACAAGCCCGACTTAATTTTCGGAATAACGAACCCGATTTTATTTTCGGATCAACGAACCTTCGGAATAACGAACCTTCGGAATAACGAACCCGATTTTATTTTCGGATCAACGAACCTTCGGAATAACGAACCTTCGGAATAACGAACCTTCGGAATAACGAACCTTCGGAATAACAAACCTTCGGAATAACGAACCTTCGGAATAACGAACCTTCGGAATAACGAACCTTCGGAATAACTGAACCTTCGGAATAACGAACCTTCGGAATAACGGACTGTAACCGGATTATCAAGGTGGTAGGGAAGCCCACTCAAATGTCAAAGCAAGAGAAATATTAATAACGCTTATGGATGAATTTAATCTTTGTGATATTTGGCGTAGTTTTCATCCAAATTTGAAGCAATATACAAGACATCAGAAAAACCCTAAAGTGCTATCTAGGATTGATTTTATTCTTGTGTCAGATAATTTTGTTACTAATTGTTTGCAATCAAAAATAATCCCAGGAATTCAATCTGACCATTTTCTTGTTACATTACATTTTAAAGGTGCCCAACCAGCAAGGGGCCCAGGGTTTTGGAAATTAAATTGTAAATATTTACATGACGATGCAAATTTTATTAGAACTGTCAAGGACAAAATAGAAGAGTTAAATTGATTCATATTAATAGTAATTGTAATCCAAATATATTATGGGACTCTTTAAAGTGTATTATCACTGGTACTTGTATAGAGTATTGTACACGTAAAAAGAAGGAAAAGAACCTTGCAAAAAAACGCCTTTTGGCAGAAATAGAAGATGTAGAGAAAAAATTAAGCACTGATATAAATAATAATGACCTTATTAATGAAAAAGAGTTTTTAATACAGGCATTGGATGATATTTAAGACATTGAAACTAAAGGTTTAATTGTCCGCTCACGACTTCGATGGGCTGAAGATGGGGAAAAAAGCTCCAAATATTTTTGTAATTTAGAAAAAAGAGCTGGAGAGAAAAAAAGGATTTTTAAAATAAAGAATGAAGATGATGATATTATTGTTAATCAACACATTATATTAAAAGAAATTAAATCATTTTATCAAACCCTGTACAAAAAACATTGTGGTCAGGATAATAATGCAATAGAACATTTCTTGAACTCTATTGAATTCCCCAAACTAAATGAAGTTGATAAGATTTTACTTGATAAACCTATCTTTAAGAAGGAATTATTTCATACAATTGCTTCAATGAAACATAATAAGTCACCAGGTTTAGATGGATTACCAGTAGAATTTTATATTGTGTTTTGGAAAGATATTTCTGATATGCTTGTAGATTCATTTAATTTCTCTTTACAAAATGGATTAATGTCTAGCTCACAAAGGAATGGAGTTATTACTTTGATTCCAAAGAAAGACAGGGATACCTCTTATTTAAACAATTATAGACCAATATCTCTGCTAACAGTAGATTATAAAATTTTAGCCAAAACTTTAGCAAACCGTCTTAAAAAATGTCTTTCCGATCTGATTCACCCAGACCAATCTGTTTTTTTGAAAGGAAGGTATATTGGAAATAATGTTTGATTAATTATTGATATAATTGAATATACAGAATCAAATCAAATTCCTGGTGCAATCCTTCTTCTTGATATCCAAAAAGCTTTTGATAGTGTTTCCCATAATTTTCTTTTTAATGTTCTTAGAAAATTTCATTTCAGTGATGATTTCATTGATTGGATAAAAGTTTTTTATTCGGGTAGGAAAAGTTATCTTTCAAACTATGGTCATTTGACCAGACCAATTGATATGGAAAGAGGTATTTTCCAAGGGTGCCCCATATCCCCATACTTATTTTTGTTAGTTATTGAATCCATGGCTCTTGCTATTCGACAGAACCCCAATATTAAAGGTATCCCAGTTTTAGAAAATGAATTGAAAATATCTTTGTTAGCAGATGATTCTACTTGTTTTATTGATGGCTCTGATAACTCTTTTAGAGCATTATTTGACACTATTGGTTTATTTTCTGAGAGCTCTGGCTGTAAACTTAATATTTCTAAATCAGAAGCAATATGGATTGGCTCTTTGAAAGGTTCACAAAGATCTCCATTTTCTGAAAAAGGTCTTAAGTGGAATAAATTTACTTTTAAAACTTTAGGCATTCATTTTTCTTTAAATACAGACCATTTATATGACCTTAACCATAAGATAAAACTCAAATCCATTGAAAATACCTTAAATTGTTGGCGCGCAAGAAATTTATCTCTGGTTGGGAAGATCTGTGTCATAAAGACCCTATTGCTGCCACAAATTCTTTATTTTTTTTCAGTGCTGTGTACTAGAATTCCTAAGAAGCTTTTTAAGCAGTTGAATACAACACTGTATAAATTCATGTGGAATGGTGGCAGTGATAGGGTCAAAAGACAACTTGTGTGTAATGATTATTCTTTAGGAGGCTTAAAAATGATTGATCCATACACATTTTCTATTGCTCAAAAAATGTCATGGGTCAAAATGCTTCTTGATGATAACTATCATAGCATTTGGAAGTCGATTGAATTGTCAATTTTGCATACTCTTTGTAGTAGAAAAGATATATTATGGAAAGCACATGCTCCGACAAGCACCTTAAATAAATTAAGATCAAGTCAGTTAGCTGAATCTCTTCAAACATGGTATATATTTAGAGAAAATTTGGTTAAAAATTAGTTTAATACTGCTTTTTCTGCAATTGGTTCTTGTCAGTGCATTTGGTTTAACAAGCATATCTCTTCTAAGTCAAAGCAATATTTTTTTTATGAAGAGTGGTTAGACAAAGGAATTGTATATATTAGTGATTTACTCAATCCTCCCCACCCTGGTTATAAATTATTTGAAGAACTTATTCTTGATTATGATATTAGTAAAGCAGACAGGCGCAAATATAATTTCCTATTGAGAAATATACCAGATGATTGGTTAGTAACTTCCGACTTAACTCCTGATGAAATATTTGATGATGCTAAAACCAAGCTCTTGAAAACACTCAAAATTCCTAAATATGCATATAGTATAATGTTAGAATCATGTTCTCCAGAACGACAAATTTTTATTTTGGAATGACCTCCAAGACCATGATGGAGCTGATTGGGAAAAGACTCATATGAATCATTTTAAATGCACCATAAGTACTCGTATGCGTTCTTTCTATTTTAAGTTATTTCATAGAGCTATAGGGTTGAATGATTTTTTACATAAAATTAAAAGAAAGGACTCTCCAAATTGTTCATTTTGTAACACTGCCCCTGAAACTTATGTACATTTGTTTGCTGAATGCCCTATTGTAAAACCCATCTGGGATGAAACTATTAACGTTATTATTCAGAAAACTCATAAACCACTAAATGTCTCAACATTTGAAAAAATGTTCGGTTGTGAATATGATAAATTTCTTACATACTTGTTTCTTTTATTTAAATATTACATTTATATATGTAAATTCCAAAATAAACCATTAAGCTTCAAAGGTTATAAATGTTTTATTACGACTAATAGGGAACTTGAATACTGTATTGCAAAAAAAATAACAAGCTCCCTATTCATTTTCGGAAATGGCGATTTGAAATTTGAATGTATTCGTTACATTGTTCTATATATTTATTTGTATTTTTTTTAATTTTTTTATTTATTACACCAAGGGACACCACTCATGGGCATGTATGGGCAGGATTTCCCTCCGAGTGATTTAGTTCTTCCTCATTTATATTCACATTTCTTTAAATTAATTATCTCATGAATATTCTTGTTAGTCCTTTGACACAGTGTTTATAGACGTCAGGCCCATGCCCTCCTGTGGGTGGTGTTTCACGGTTGACCTGTCATCCTATAATTATTTAATTATTTTCCTCTTATTAATTACGTGTAACACCAATGTATAAATTATGTTACTTTTGTAATATTTACTTTTATTTTTAAAGATAAAAAACCCTGTTTTACACTATGTGTATCATATTTGTTATATGCCGATAACATTACGTATGAGACAAAGTGACTGCTTTATTTTTGTTTAATATGACTGAAATTTATAGTGTTTAGGCTTGCATGAAAAATACAGCTAGACTTATTATCGCTCTGTTAATGCTGCTCCCTTTTTTTTTTTTTTTAATTTAATTTTAATGATTGTTTTGATTTATGTATTGATTTGCTTTTGAATCCAATAAAACATATAACAAAAATAAAAAATAAATAATAGACATTGCTTGTTGACACTCCTTCCTGGTGGAGCACAAACATCGTTTGGCTTGTAGCCGATGACGTTGGACGGATTATGGCCTAGAGAGCCTCTGTGTTAATTTTGGTTGAAAGTCGTACAGCCAACTCTGAAAAATGACACATAATGATAACTTGTTGGACGTACGCTTTGGAGAGGGAAAGGGGCCAATCAACAAAGGTCCTGCCTTTCAAATGTCAAAACGAAAGGCTTAATTAATTAGTGCAAATTCATGCAACCATTTATTGTACATTGGTAGTTTGGAAACATTATATATAACCATTATGTTTAGTTTAAAATTATTCATTAGGAGCAAAAAAACAGGGAAAAGAATGAAGTTCGACCTAAAAAGAAAAAATATTCCAACTTTATGAGCAACAGTGAAGTTTCACTCGATATTGAACGAGACTCAATATTTGCACTGCCGCACCTGCAACATATTCATGAGAAGCTTCTTAAACGGTTCTGGAGTACCTCATAGTTTTTTTTTAGAGATGCCAACAGAAGAGATGTGTCATCAAAAGTTACAGTTATCACACAGACGTGCAGCGTCATGGTCGTTTAACACCGTTGTTACAGATCACACAAGGGAAGTCATAGAGTACAGAAGCCATGACATCATAAAGATCTGTTTTTAGAATTTTCAAATTCGAACTTCATTTTCATAAAGAGCATGAAAAATAATGTCTAAATACCGAAAATCAATTGAATATGTTAAGTATTGGCTGAGATATGCCCATCCAAATTAATTTTTACTTCAATGGGCAATCAGTGTTATAGTGCACTGGTTCATAAAGTTATGAACCAGTGCACTATAACACTGATTGCCTATTGGCAAGGGCGTCAACAGCTACTAAAAAGTGGGGGGACGTTGCGAGGGAGCGAAGCGACCGAGGGGGGGAGGGTGTGGGAGGGGGGTGTCCCCCCTCCCACAGTAGGGAGATTTTTCATTATTGGACCTAAAATTGTGCAATCTGGTGCATACCCAAGACCTAATTTTTTATTGATACGCAATTGTGTATACATGTCATGAATTGACCTCCGTCACCACATAGTCGACCAATCTTGAATCTTTTAAAATTTCATAATGAAAAAACAAATATGAAATTTCCATTCACTCATCGCATGTTGTCAATGTCGACGTCATTCTCCTCGTCAACCTCAATGTCAAAAGCCTTGAAGGCCACGGCGAAATTTTATGTAGGAAGATTAAGGGAGAGTCAAATAGCAATGCAGAGGGTGCAGTGCAAAACAAAATCAACCAATCAATGGCTATGTCAAAGACACATATTTAACTATCAACTTCATTCGAGTGAGTACAAATGAGGCAATTGCAAGCAAAAAGGCAAAATTATGAACAGTCCACGTTCCAATGCTGGTTATGAAGAAGGATGATCCTAATTTCATAAGACAAAGAGCTGGAACATACTCACATAGAAAAGGGTTGAATGATTTAGAACCAAGTCCTGCCCCACTTAAGATAGCGGCCTGTATACTGTACAGTGAAGCTGTACTTCTGTAGTGTAGTACTAGTATACTGTGTAGTAGTATACGTCAGAGTAATGTGCAGCTAGCAGTTTCATTCCCATCTATCCAAAATTATGCAATGAATAAAATGTTGGGTAGAAGAAGTACAAATGTTAAGCAAAATCCATTATTTTGCAATAACTTAATATTCAAAAGATAACTGCTAAATTATATCATTTCAAGAAACCCATTTGCAGTCATTAAGAAAAGAAAAAGAATAAGATGAGCGAAAATAAGGAAGATTTTCAGCAGAAAAACGGGAGCTTTTGAAAAGTGAGTTTGTCGGCCATGACGTCACATACACACTCAAAGGGTTAAAGGGTTAAAGGGTTCTAGTAATTTTGTTTGAATCAACCAAATTCACTCGCAACTCTTGTGGTTCTATCATGTTTTGCTGTGTCCATCTTACTAATCGTCATGGTTATGTAAATATTTACTAGTGATATAGTTGTTCAAATGTTCACATTGTTATTTAATTGTGGATAATTATAGTGATTTAATTTGTATTGTGCACGCCTCTGTCAACTCCGAAATCGAACTTAGGCTGTATTTTGAGACCATATAGTACCTTCACATCAAACTTCATTAAAATCTGTCAAACATTTCTAAAGTTATCAAACGGAAACCAGATTTATTACGGAAGTACGGACGGAAGGACAGAAAGACGGACGGCGGCGTTATCCCTTCCGACTTCGTCGGCGATGGGATAATTAAGGTATTACAAAAATATCGTATAACGACCTGAACATTTCAGAGGATCTGTCTGAGGGTGTAGATGAAAATGTAAGTATCGAATTCCGAAAGACAATTTTGCATAAATTTGATGATTATGACTTAATCTGTTGGAGAACAACATTACCTCCTGCAGTGCATTGCCCTCGAACGAGTCCTGGAACCAGCGTCAGAAATATTCCAAGAAGTAAGAACATCACCGAAGACAAATTATGCCAAGTACCCATTTTGGGGATATCTAACTGTTAAATCTAGCTGGACAGATTGAGATGCTATACCGCGGGATCCGAACCACACGACCGTCTCGTGCTGAACAGGCGGAATATATTTTCTATTTTCAAGAACCGACGCCGTTGTTGTTGTCATTGCGAGGTGTTGCATATCTCAATAGCAGAGTTGTGAACACAATGGTGGGTGGCTTGAAGTCTGCGACCGATTCATGCTTTATACCTTATATAAAAAATATATACGTTATATTTCCAAATCAGTGACCGCTCCCACTGTGACCGGGCTTTCTCTCGCCAGCATACAAAATAGGACTCTTCCATTGTTGAAATAGGGGAAGAGAACTGACTTTGATGTTTGGACTTTTGCTAATTATTTTGAACTTGTCTTGTGGAATGTACGTTGTGTAGAATCTTTAGAATGGCGCTCCAACACACTGGAATGTTTCAGTTTCAGTTTCATTTATTTTTATTTCTACATAAACAATAACAAATTAACAATGAAACAATAAAGAACAATTATCAAGCATATTTCAAATCGAATTTGAAAGGAAATGAAAGGGGGGAGAATGTAGAGTAACTGATATCGTAAGCAGAGCTTGGAAGTTGATACCAGAGAGGAGACAGGAAGAAAGACGAGGGTGAAGATTAGAATGCTGTGCATGCTGAATAGTGAGTGGTTGCGCGAACTCCTCAATCTGCCAAATGATTTCCTTTTTTTTTTATTAATATACAAATTAACAATCAATATACATATCAAAGCAAAGTGCATTAAGTATATTATGACCATAATCTAATTTTCATACTTCATCAATAGTTATTCTTTCATCGTCGCTTTGAAGAGAAAATTGTTGTAATGATTAAAATCATTACAAACAAATAATTCCACACATCGGGTCCATTGTGTCGTATTGATGTTTCTGCCAATACAATTCTAGCGATAGTTAAATGAAAATCCAAAGTGCCATAGAGTGCCGAATGTACATTAACATTACGAATATACAAATCATGAACGGACTTAGGAAGTAAGTTTGAGACATATTTGTACATACAAATAGCTGTATGAAAAATGTGCATATTAGTTGCTTTTGAGAGTTTTTTTTTTTTTTTTTTTTTAAATAGGTGTAGTGTGTGCTAAATAATCAGATTGTGTACAAATTCGTAAAGGTGGATAAATCAAGGCTGGAGGTTGTTTTGCCACCTAGCTTATGTATAATAATAAAACAAAACTATTGCACAGCCTTTTTTTTGCATGAAAGGAATCTAAAGAAACGAATAAACCATGACCTCAAGTGTATGCATGACCAGATGCCATTGTCTGTAGCCATGGTAGCAGTGAAAAGGAACTAGGATATAATGGAAAATATTAGCCTCTGAATACAAAAGCATTATTCTTAGCCCATTGCTTTTACCAATACTTTTTTCTTCAAACTACTATGGTTCTATGCATGCGCAACTCGGGTCTTGTTCGCTTTGAAATAAAGCAACTAAAATCAGAATCAGTATACTCCGTATGTGTGGTGCATTAGACAAAGCAGTGCTTTATGTTTATCATCATCATTTCGTCATGATCATTATCATCATCCTCATTGTCATCGTCGTCATCATCGTCCGTCGTCCATGAACACCATCATCATTATCATCAAGACCACTACCACTCGACCACGGACCACCTCCACTACACATGCACCACAATCATCATCATCGATGGGTCATCAAAAATATGTCATTGCCATCATCATTTTCACTGATATACAAGTCTACTTGATGTATAGGCGTACCCAGGGGAGGGGAGGAGGGGGGGGGCGGGGTTGGGGGATGCAATCCTCCCCCCCCCCCCTTTGACCCCAAAATGACTGAAAAGTAGACTGTTTCGGGAGTTTAACACCCCCCCCCCCCCCCTGTACCAATTGTAGCTGGTCTCAAGACCACATTTTAGCGGTCTCTTGACCATCATTAGCAATGATCTCGGCCGCGAAAATTTTGAACAATCCTGTCTTGGACTCGAAAATTTGGAAACTTCTCGGTCTCGGCATCGACAATTTGGAACAAACTTTTATTCAATATCTTAAATCAAATTTTTTTTCAAAGTCTACACTTAAAAAAAAAATATAACAAAGAAAATGGTTTTTTAAATTGTCTTACTGTTGAACAATTACTTTAACTAAACCTTACATTCAAATTTGTTATAAATTTTCTTTGGAACTTGTGGTGTCTGGAGGGCGTCGACTATGTTAATGGCTGC
Organism: Echinarachnius parma; assembly: GCA_037951105.1. Taxonomy (NCBI): domain Eukaryota; kingdom Metazoa; phylum Echinodermata; class Echinoidea; order Clypeasteroida; family Echinarachniidae; genus Echinarachnius; species Echinarachnius parma. The sequence continues at coordinate 16,472 of JBAMJV010002506.1, forward strand.
TTTATGAATGAAAACAGCCCTGTTATTTAACCGTTTATATTATGTCTTACTACCATTCAAGCATCATTTGAATTTGTTATTAATTTGTAATGATAACTAACATGTTTTAGTTACCGAAATTCAGTTTGACCAGAACTGACTATCCATTTAAATATATCAACGTCGCCACGCAATCGTCGCTAATTAGAGTGAAATGAAAATAATTGCGCATTTTTTCTTCGAAGAGGGTTAAAATTCTGAAGGTTAAATCAGCATATATGGTAAAAATGACACGAAATATGCACCTTTCAAAAATGATGAGAAATCAATTATCTGACTGTTCACTACTGTATTTGGCAGTATTTCAATTCAGAGTTAGTACAGGCCTAGCAGGTTCAAGGCGTAGGCCATGGGTTAATAATGAGAGGGCATCCCTTCGATTCGAAGGAAGGTTCATTGTATTCCAGGTCAACCGCTGTGTAAATAAATTTGACGAAAATTAATTGGCGAAAAATTTAGTATAGAAAAAGTGAATGTATTCAAATAATTCGGTCAAGGATTTGGAAGTTCCTGAACAATGCACTTTTTTCCCCCGGCATGGCCTGATGAATTTATACAATTTTGAGTAGATTATAATACTCTGCTTGGCAAATATCTTACCTTTTTGTCAATATTTGTCCTGCGGAAAATGTTTACAGTGGAAATTTGTTTTTTTCACCACGCGCTTCAGTAGCTATGGATCCATGTATTTCGGTATACCATATAAGGAGAATTATTAATGCTTGGTTATTAACGTGGTTGTAGGAACGCACACAGAATACCACAAGACCGAAAACAGGAGGGATTTTTGTACGATGTAATTCGAATGTACCTATTTTAAAGGCATCAGGGCCCCGTTGTAGAAAGAGGATACAATCGATTGTACGTTACAATTAATTATAAGTCAGAAGGAAAAAAATGTTTGCCTTCCAACCAATCAGATACGCGCATTTAGAACACATGATCTGACTTACAATAAATTGCAACTTACAATCGATCGTATCCCTTTCTGCAACGGGGCCCTGGTAAACACAACATTTATTTAGAACTCTAGCGGTTCTCACATACCTTCTTTGTATTCATATTACCAATAGCAGCAGGGAACACGTTTATGTTTTTCCAAATTGTCTCTTTCGTTATAAAGACTATAATATGATTGAACTGCTCTCTTGTGGAGACTTTTAACTGTGAACAGAGTTAGTGCAGTGAGTTAGCAAATATCACTTTGCATTTTCGCCTCTATCACTCGGTAACATGACATTGATTACCATTATACATGTGGGCACATCCGGGCCCCATTGCACAAACAGATACAATCGATTGTAAGTTACTATTAATTTTGTAAGTCAGAACACATTTGCGAATTTCAGCGAATTTCAACCAATCAGATTTGCGCATTTAGAACACATGATTGACTTACAATTAATTGTAACTTACAATCGATTGTATCTCCTTCTGCAACGGGGCCCAGATCATACAAATTCATATTTTACTAACCCTTCGGATGCTTTTGCACATGTCACTCACAGTTACTTGATCCCTTTAATATTTAAGATGCCATTTGTATAGAGTTGCAACAGAATCGTGATTATTGTCCCCTTATGCTAGACACGCTAGATATATCAGCGTTGTTTTATTTACTTTTGGGGGATGTACTTCCCATAATAATAGACCCAACACGTACCTTTTATATTATAAGGTGTATTGGAATTTCACTTGGGTCTATACTAAAGGAGTGCGAAAGCTTTTAAAGGGATCTGGTAATTTTGTTGACATGTGCCAACATTTAAGAATTGTTGATAAATTTGGTATTTTTTTGTGATCTGATATGTCCAGTAAGTAATGTGTGAACATGTCACGTTCAATGGATGTTTTATGGCCGAGTAATGAGCGAAAATGCAAAGTGATAGTAGCTAACTTATTGCCCTGCAGTGGCGTACCCAGGATTTTTTTGAAGGGGGGGTTATTTTGTAAAAAATTCCAAGCCGAGACCAAGTACCTTCAAAGTTGAAAACCGCTCTCAGTGGAGGGGGGGGGGGGGGGGGGGGGGGGGGGGGGGGGGGTGGTGTCCGTAATTTTTTTCGAAGCCGAGACCAAGTACTTTCAACATTTTCGAGCCCGAGACCGGAGATCTTCGAAAAATTTTGGGGTCGAGACCGGGTTTTAGTCGGTCGAGACCAGGTTTTAGATGGTAGAGACCGCATAAAGGTAGTCTCGTGACCGGCTAAAATTTGAAAGGGGGGGGGGGGGGTTCAAACCCCCCAAAACAGCCATTTTTTGGTCAAAGGAGGGGGGGGGGGGGGTTGAACCCCCCAACCCCCCCCCCCCCCTGGGTACGCCTATGCCCTGTATTCGTACATAGTTATAACTTTTCAGTGGATAATTACAAATCCGAAAACGTCAATCGTAACTATGTTTTTAACGAAAGGGGAAACAACGAAGCATGTTCCATTCTTCTATTGGTATTATACGAACACATCAAGGGTATGATAGAACCATTAGAGTTTTGAGTCAGTGTCGTTAATTGGGGCAGTGTTACTAGATCCCTTTAACAATGATTACCGTTTAACTGACTATGGGCATCATAACAATACACATTCGCGGCATCGGTATGAAAATGATAAACATCAAATTGGTGTATACACAATTTTCTGTGTGACAATCACGGACTAAAAAAACCCACTTCAATTCTATTCAGTTCAATGAAAGAAGTGTTCACTGAGCATGCAGTTCACCCCTATTATCCCTATTGAACCCATCCAAACAAATACAACAATAATTAGGTTACAAAGTTGATGAATTGCTCGCCCCCCAATGCAATGTGTTTTCGGATAGAATCGGCGCAGGTGCAATAGCCCCCACAAACCTCCCCGTTTTACCGTCCATGAGCTCAAAACCAGACGCAGTCATGCAATTTTCTCGTCCTGTTCCGGGACTGCAATGGTGTGACCCTATTTGTACTATCGAGGAGGTACTCCTTGGTACTATTCATAGATCGAGACGTCTCCGTTTTGTTATATGTTGGGAGTTGCGTACAGGGACGTAACCCTGCTCTATTTCATAACGGGCCATTGACATTAAAGTGATACCTGTTAAGTGTCAGATATTGCACAAAATGACATTTGAGACTTTAATCCTATATCAATATCATTGTAAAATACAATTGAAAGATTTGTGAAAGTTTGAAAGAAAACGAACACTGTTTACCTAGTGAAAAAAACGAATATTGAGTTCATATTTTATCACCGAATACTGATGGTCTGCTATACATTTGTCGCAGTAATAAATGATCCGTTTGAGATATTCGCACCCGTGTATGTTTACACACGTAGTAAAGAATTCATGGTATTTGCACTCGCTCGGCTCAAAGTTCAATCTCCGGAATGTTCTCACGCGTGCTGCATGCGGACGTGTTCAGCTAGGACAATTGTACTTTTTATCAAAAGCGTTGATCAACGCTTTTGAAATAATGATTTTCAATGATAATTATCTTCATACCAAAGGGACATTTGAAAAAATCTAACCCTATTTCATTCTTCTCTTACCATAAGCTAAACAACACGGCAGAAGAGAAACGAGGAAGCTCCAAGTATTTTTCGTGGAGTTAGACACTTTACAGGCATCACTTTAAATTATACCGCAACAAATTATTGTTTGAGATGTCCCCGTTTTGTAGTTTGGAAGTCGCGTACATGGCCGCAAACCTATTTAAATATGACTTAAAGGATTTGTTTTAACTTCATTCGCCCAGACTGACAAAGGTATGCTACTGATGTATGATGGATACAAAATACTTTCAAATCAATGACTGTACAATACAAAGAAGAAAGTTTCTAAACTGATATACAACAAGATCTTTATTTTCTTGTAACAGTAAGAGCCTGGAACACAGAAAAGTACAACGGCATATGGTACCGGTTTATATTTACATGTAGTTCCAACTTATTTCCGGTTCACTTTAGAAAATGTTATAAATAGACTTTAACGAAAAGATACAAAAAACGCTGCCATTGACAGAGACTGCGGTCTATCACTGTCTATCAAAATGACATTTCCCCCCTACAATGCGTACCATTTACATTATAAACACACCCACTACCCAGTGGGCATACCAGATCACAACAATGCACATTTTGGTATCAATCATTCATCACTTTTGGCACATGTCAACAAAGTTACGAGATCCTATTATAGGGTTAGGAATACTCGTATCATATTCGTGTAAAACCGTGTCATTTGGGGGCAAAATCATGCCATTTTGGGGGCCACGGGCGTAGCGACTTACGTAATACCTATCGATGAGGGGGGGGGGGGATGAATGAATAGATCATCCCCCCCAGTTGAATGGGTATCAATGACATGTCTACGCCCGTGCTGGGGAAGCTTTGTTGTTGAGACCCCTTTCTTTGTCCGATACAAAACGGAAAGGGTGACGTTCGGCATGTTCGGCCAAATTACCGCAACCCCTGGTAAAGGTTTGCCCGTATGTGCCTAAACCTCTATAAAATGTAATTCTGTTTTTGTTCTCTCTTCAAAATAAAGATGGGACGTAAAGACGAAGTGACAGATTAACGTGGCCCACTTTTCTTCGGGTCACCCTGTGAATGGCGTATAACACTAAGAAATACAGGTTCAAATTTGCACCCTTAAGGCTGCAAAACGCTGCTACAATAGCAGCACCTTTAAGGGTGCAATTTTGCACCCTTAAATGGGTTCTGCTTAGGGTGCCAATTTCCCCATTTGGGGTGCAGATCCCAAGTCGAACGTAACTTTGTTGACATGTGCAACAAGTGATGAATGCTTGATTCAATGTATATTGTTGTTATCTGATATGTCCACTGGGTATTGTGTGAACATTTCAAGTTAAATGGACGTTATATGGCCGAGTAATGAGCAAAAATGCAAAGTGATGTTCACTAACTCATTGCACTGACTTCGTACACGTTTTCAAAAATCCAGGGGATATTTTAACATCTGAATACTTCAATCGTAAATATCTTTTTAACGAAAGGGAAATTTGAAAAACCGAAACTTGTCCCATGCTTTTTTGTTAATACAAACAAAACAAGGTATGAGAGAACCGTTAGAGTTCCAATTGGATTTTGAGGATTTGGACAATGTTACCAAAGTCCCTTTAACATTATTGAAAGCCATTCTTAGCTTCGGAATTAAACGTATTCAAGAGCACAAATGCGATTTTTGATACTTTCCACAAAGTTTCACATCAATTAATAATATGGGATATTTATATTAATAATATGAGATATTTATATTGCGCAATATCCACCTAATATAAGGTCATAAGGTGCTCAAAGCGCTTATTATTATCCCTGGTCATTTGGTACAGTTCAGACCCGCACAATGATATTGTACACATTCTCAACTCCCCGGGGAGCATACTAGCGGGCAACCCTATAGGTGCACCAAGCTAATTTTCACCAGACCAGGTACCCATTTATACAGCTGGGTAGAGAGCAGCAATGTGGATTAAATGCCTTGCTGAAGGACAAACTAGGCAGTGGGCAGGGTTCGAACTCGGGGTCTCACGATCAGAAAGTACGCGCTCTACCGATCTTGCCACACCACTCCAATTACTCGAAGTCTCTTTGATAAATGAAAATGTTAACGGTTTTTGTTTCAAAATTGTAGACCTGTTTGAAGAACTCGTTTAGCAATTTTACAAAGAAACTGATGAATTTCCATAATTTTAAAGTTCGACTTTGAATCCTCGTGAAACACCCCCGGGATGTGACCCAAAAGAAAGCAGCACTAGCTGTATGGGTTAGTCAAAATCTAGCAAAGAAACAGAAATATAGACCATGGTTGTCGCGGATGGTATTGGTTTTTGACACGCCCATATGTACACAACCATGAGAAGTCTGAAGGAAAATAACAAATAATTGAGCTCTTTATTTGGGTTGTTTGCGCTATTGTGATGTGTGGTTTTGCGGTGCAATCGTCACAATACTCTCTTGTAGCCTTGAACTATATATATATTTGCTTATGGGCAATTCCAGGCAAGCGTGGACAATATGTCACGGTACATTACCTCAAAGTATTTTGACCGTTTGTGGCATTCGACTCCTTCTATACAAATAAATACCTACTGAAATAATTTCACCCAATTCCTGTCAATTGGCAAAATGACGAATTTTAGCTAATACCGTGGCGCTTTGGTTGGATTTACCCTTAATAGCCCGGTCAGATATCAACGGATAGCGGAAACGTATGCCCAACGAATAGACAATTTGCGAAAATAAATTATCCCGTGATGAAAGTCGTCTCCATTGCTTCATGTACAAAACATAGAACAACGTACATCACCGGACAAGGAACGGACAAGAAACGTATATAGAACGGATGGAAAAATTAGCTCTCCGTTTGTCATCCATTTGCGCAATCAATTGATATGTGAACGGGCTATAAAGCCAATGAGCAATTAAAACGCCCCACACACAACACATGACAAATATGCTTTCATCACCAATCACGTTATATATACTCGATTTATAACGCACCTAATATGATTGATAATCATCTCTAAGCGCTTTACAATGATAGTAGTACCCCGGTCATATGATACAATGCAAGCCAGCACACATTGTGTGCACCATCTCCACTCCCTGGGGAGCATTCCCCACAACTAAGATCATAACTAAAAATGTTAATGTAATGATTTGGACAAAACTGCTTTTAAATTAGTTTGACAAAGTTCAAAATAACCACGTGCGGAACCGCGTATACGCTGCGTGCAAAAAATGATGCGAGCTTATGCTTATGCTTATGCGGGCTTGTCAATATATCCAGCCCAGCGCTATATAGCGGCGCGGACCGGTGCGAACGGGCGGTGGAGTTAGGCCAAATTTTACTGGCGTGCATTGATTTCCTCCAATATTTCCGCATTTAACGATACTAAGGTGCGGATTTTACCACACAAGCCTTTTTATACTTATTCAATGATACTGATCAATTAGTTTGGCCAATATAGATGTTTTCGGTAACTTTCCCACTACTGTTATTTGGCTTTAAAGGGAAAGTCCCTCTTTTACAAAACGTCTGAACAGTTTCCAGTTGACGGATAGGGATGAATGTAACACACACAAAAAAATCAGATCGAACAGCCCTGTAATTTGGATTCTACGAATGAAAAACGAATGCGTCCCTCCATCAAACTATATATCGGTCAATAAAGGAGTTTAACAGATTTAGCATAATATTACAACAATATTGTCTTGTAAAGGTATTGTGAAGCCGACATTTGTAAAGATATGTCACGGAAAAAAGATCTCAAAAATGAAGAATATATAATTACATGTAGCCAGTTTAAGCAAGGTTTGGTTATTTTGCTTAGTAATCGCTTACCTATTGTTATGTATGTGCGGGTCACGTAGCTAGCGCGGGTCACATAGGGGTCACGCATAGCGCTGTGGCACTTCTTTGAATCCGTGAGCGAACTTTCTCGACGGGTGAATAGACGTATACTGCACAATTAACCGTTGGACGATGGTTTATTAGATTTAGGTCTATAACTCCACGAAAAGGAGATTTCAAGCCCTAATTTTTTATTTTTATTATTAAATGACATTTTCTTTCATAATAACCTCGCAACTTTTGAAATTTGGCTTGCAAAAGAGGGGCTGTCCCTTTAAGTACTGTATTAAGTAAGTATCAAAACATGGCAATTGAACGGACCCCGGCCGTAATTGCATTTTGCCCTATTACTGTATTACTGTGATCTGCTATGTCCACTAAGAAATATATGAACATGATGAATGTTAAATGTTCCAAATGGCTTACGGCCGTGAAAGTAATTAGACAATAATTATAGACAGGGCATCTTCATGTTCTAGTAACAAAATGTCCCCCTTAAATTTGTTAATATCTGAGTCCTTAGACTCACTGAGTGTGCTGGGAGAGCTCGGGCGTTTTGAAATTTTCCCAGCGAGATTCGAACCTGTGATATAACACGGCAGCAGTCATTTTCATAATATAGAACAACCCTTGTTGTTTTGTTGTTGTGGTTGTTGTTGTTGTTGTTGTTGTTGTTGGTGATGGTGTTTTCGTTGTTGATTGTCTTCTCTTGTTCTTGTTCTCGTTATCATCAACTACCCATATCATTACAACGATTAATATCATCATTATTATTATTATTATTAGTAGTAGTAGTAGTAGTAGTAGTAGTAGTAGTAGTAGTAGTAGTAGTAGTAGTAGTAGTAGTAGAAGTTAAGTATTATTCTCATTTTGTATTATTATAATTAAAGTTTATCAGTACATTTTTAATTATTACTTAATGTATTATTTCGTATCCGATTACACAATCAAGGTTAACATGTTAAAGCGACTGTTTAATAAACATGCGCACAAATTCCTAGTTCCTGTGGCTCAGATTTACTCATATTTGAACAAATTGTTAATTTGTTTATTCATGACAATAGTGTTTTTGTCAGACATTTACCAAACGTTGATAATGACGACCTTCATACAACACGTTCATACGCGCGACACACCCTTTTACCATTTTAGTTTGTTATGGCACGCGTAAAAATATTAAATAAACAAATATTTCCTTTTGTATCAAAGTCAATAATTGTAACCATGACAACAGGCCCTTAGTATTTGATTAAACGCAGGGTAATCATTCATAAAAAAAAACAAATTTACTTGCCCTAAATATTCCTATACAAGCTGCAATCTTGAAATGAGTTTAAAATTTTACTTAAATGTCCTTTTTTCTTAAAGCCAAATAACAGTATTGGGAAACGCCCCACACACAAAATATGAAATATATGCTGTCATCACCTATTTTTACCATATGAAAGAAAATATTATCATAACTTATCTAATAATGTATAGATTTGGACAAAACTGTTTTCGAAATTAACTATTTGAGTAACAAAATGATCGAATCATGATCGGAACAAAACAAGTCTTTTACCAAGATTCAATTCTACCGCATTATACGCTGCGTGCAAAAGCTATTCAAGCGGACGGGTGAACGGTATATGCGGGCTTGTCGTCTTGTCGACCAATACCCAGACCGGTGGAGAGGGGTGAACGAGCGGGGGATGTAGGCTCATTTTCAGCGGCATGCTGACGGCGTGAACTGAAGTTTCAATAAATATTTCTGCATTTAACGAAACTAAGGTTCGGAGTTTACCACTAAAGCCCTCAATTATCCTATGTCAACAATATTGATCAATTAGTTTGGCCAATAAAGATGCTTTCGGTAACTTTCCAATAGTGTTATTTTGCTTTAAAGACATCCTGCAGAGGCGTCGATCTGTTCGGAAAACACAATGCATTGTTGGGGGGGGGGGGTGGGGGGGGGCGAGCATTGTTTGTGAACAATAGCTCGCCCCACCAATGTATTGTGTTTTCCGGACAGATCGACGTCCCTGAGTCATCCTGCATTGAAATGAACGAACTATATTGGTTGTCTGGTTCCGTGTATTAAAGAAAATGATATTCTCAAATCATTCATGATATAAAAATACTGAGATATATATTCTATAAAGTGTAATCCCAAAAAGTAACGTATTTGTAATAAATTTGAAGAGAATTAGATATGTTGTGGCACGATTGGATGGTATCTTGGCTTCCTGTCTTGAAACATAATTTATATGAAGTTTATATATTAATATTTGTATAAAGTTCAACAGAACATAACGATCACACCTGAAAACTGCACCGAACAAAATTGTACACAATTCAGGAACTATAATTGTGCTAATTTCCACCCAGTTTATATACCATATATTTTTTATCAACAGTGTTTTTTTTTTAAACATAAAAGAAAATGACTAAAATACTTTTAATGAATAAATGAAAATGAGCAAAGAAAAATAGGCTTCGACGGGAATCGAACCCGAGACCTCCGGATTGCTAGACCCGGTGCTCAACCATCCATCAACAAATGAAGAGCTTAATTCCAAAAGGCGCTAAATTCACTTTTTTAAATTTGGAGTAAAGCAGGTTTTTTTGTCAAAGTTTGTAAACATGCCTATGGGAATATAAATATGGATCTTCCCATATTTTGAATTTGATTGTGTAATTTGTCCTACAATTTGAATTCTACATAACTCTTAATAATTTACTGATATCGCTAGTTCAATTTGTATGAAAAGTGGATTTAGCGCCTTTTGGAACTAAGCTCTTCAAATACATGGTTAAAAGTTCGTTCTCCGAAATGTATTTCAGAGAAGTATGACCTAATTACATCAACCATGTTCCCAAAAGAGCCCCTCCCCCAAACAACAACAACATCAACAACAACAACAACAACAGCAACAACAGCAACAACAACAACAACAACACAACAATAAAAGCAACAACAACGACATTAACAACAACAAACATTCATTCTCATGATGCTACTACGTCATATTTAGTGTGCTATAATTGGACGTGATTGTGGGCATGGTGAGTATAGTGGGCAAAGTACATAATATAGTACTTTGTCAAGCGATGACAAATTGTATTGTATTTGTTCTTTTATTGTTGAATCGTTTTGCATGTCACCTAGCTCAGCGGTGTAGCCACTAGCTAGTGTCAAAAGCAAATGATGGAATGCGGGGGGGGGGGGGGGGTGTGGTTAACATTCATGCATACGTGTCACGCTCTTTGGAAATGATTAAAGTCCAATTCTGATTTGTTAGAGGAGGGTAGACTGGGTCGTTACTATTCAGCACATCAGTGCTGGGGCATACCCAGTTTAAAACAAAACTAGGACGAGGGGGGGGGGGGGGGGGAGGGCGACAAATTAATGGGCTATAGGATCCCTCATATACGGAGGCTTTGACGCATGAGACAACAATAACTTGTTTAGCTTTGTATTTCCTTATTTTCCTTATGTATTTATCAATTTTTCTTTTTGGAGGGGGTGGGGCTGGGGAGGGCGGACGAGGGGGGGGGGGGGGGAGACAAATGAGTGGGCTATAGGATCCCTCATACGGAGGCGTTGACGAATGAGACAACACTAACTTGTTTTGCTTTGTATTTGCTTATTTTCCACACCTGGGCGCCGATGGAATATTCAGTATTATTGAATTTATCATCTTCAATCAAAAGAAAAAAAAGGATCATTTCCACACCCATTGTACACGCACGACGCGTCGTACAACCCGGGGCCCTATAACCATGATAACAACTACAGTAATTATTCATCGGACCTGGTGTGTATACGTGTACGTACTTAATACACCCCTAAGGCAGGCCTAAATGAGGTATTATTTACGATTTGGTTGTGTGCGAGATTTCTATATATACATGATAGGGGCCTATATGGAATATGTTTTTGTTCGCATCCCCCACATATTGATTTGAAACTGACAACGCGATTCCATAATATTTTAAACTCGTACGAGTTGATCAATTCCGTTCGGAAGATCAGTCATTTTTAAGATAGCTGCAGTCTGTAATAATTGTTCAAGTTCAAGTTGATTTTATTGTCCATAAGGAAATTTGTTGCGTGAGGATATCGTTATGGAAATTTATCTGCCGGACTGTTAGTTGGAACCTGGTGTGCTATATAGAAGCCTAAATGTGATTTCGCGAGAGAACCTGGACAAATTATAGTTAAAATAAAGTGATTTCAATAACTTGACTAAGAGGATTCAGTCCTAAAGCAGGTATGTAGAGCACATTTTTATATTTAATAACCCATAAGCGCTTACAGATGATTATCAATCATATTAGGCGCTATATAAATCGCAAACATTATTATTATTATTATTATTATTGTTATTATTACTTGTCTCGTAAAATAAGTTTAATCCTAATCCTATCAAGTTATGTGTTCAGATAAATTTGTATCAAAATGAATAGAAATGTAAATATTATTGAGACGTTTGTTACACATTTGTACAGTCATAACGGGTAATGTACATTAAAGGAATTATTATTTTGTTGTAATATTTTTCTCATATTATTTTTTTTATATATTATATATATATAGTTCATATTTTCCCCAAAAAACAATAATTGAGACTTCGATCATACCAATATTATTTTAAGATTCTTGAGAATGATATGTGAAATTTTCATAGAAAAATTATACTGCTGACCTAGTGAAAACAGGGAAAATTAATGTCTGATTTTATCCTGATCATTCGTGTGAAGTACCCGCATTCGGATACTATGGACGATTGAGTATCCGAATTCGGATTCTCTTGACTACGGTCGAAAGCGTCTATAGGCGTCGATAGACGCTTTCAAATTCAATCTTAAATATCTCCATAATTAGGGAGTCATTTGAAAAATAAAAAAAACACATTTCATTCTCCTGTTACAGTAAGCCAAGCAACAAGGTTCAAGAGAAGTGTGAAAGCTACAAGTTATTTTGGTTAATGGATCACTGTAGTCCATATAGGAAAATAATTAATTTGTTGTAAAAGATTATGATAGCGCATCATGTCCACGGTACGTATACGGGCTTGTCGATCATATCCCGTCCAGCGCCAGCGGCGCGGACAGGTTACCGAAAACATCTATATTGGCCAACCTTTGTTTGTATCAATATCGTTGAATTAGTATATAAAGGGCTTGTGTGGTAAAATCCGAACCTTAAAGGGACTAAGTAACATTGTCCAAATCCTCAAAATCCAATTGGAATTCTAGCGGTTCCTTTCATACCTTGTTGTATTCGTATTGACAATAAAAGAATGGGACAGGTTTCGTTTTTTCAAATTTCCCTTTTGTTAAAAAGATATTTACGATTGAAGTGTTCAGATGTTAGATTATCCACTGGATCGCCAAAAATCGTACAAAGTGAGTGCAATATTTTTCACTTTGTTTGCGTGTGGGGCGTTTCCCAATACCGTTATTTGGCTTTACAACCATACAAAGTTCTTGTGCAAAATCGTAAATAACTTTGGTTGATATTTTTTTTCTCGTTAGATATGCAGTTATGCTAGTTAGGAAGCCCATAACTTACTGCAAAAGTTAATTACCAACAAGTGGTCGGTTTTGATATAGCCAGTCACAAATATAAACCCAAATTATTTGAACTTAGATGCAACCCCGACAACATTACACAGCGCATACTATTAACTAGATAATTATCACCTAATTTGCATCTATACAGTTATTGAAGTAAAACCGTATACATATTCTGATCCAGAAAGAGCACGATATTGAGTTATTCCACTTATCAGTATAGTTTTAGGAGTACAACAAATTAATTGCTGTTTTATACCAATGTGTATACATTGGCCGGACCCGGAAGGATGGGAACGTGGTTCCTTAGCACTGTTTGCGCCTAACAAGCGACTGGCTGGAATACTCCCTAGGGAGTGGAAATCGTGCACTTTTTGTGCAAGAATGATTGAAGTGTGTATCCGTTGATAGCGCTTAGAGGCTTATTGCAATTTGCGCTATATACATATATTAGTATTATTATTATTATTATTATTATTATTACTACTACTACTATTATTATTATTATTATTATTATAATACCAACATTCCTTTTTCAGGACTACACCAACAGTCCTTTACATGACTACATCAACAGTCCTTTCTAGGACTACCAACAGTCCTTTCTAGGAATACCATAGTCCTTTTCAGGACTCACCAATCCACCCCTCTCACATGGTGCAATCGCAAACCACACGTATTATTATTATTATTATTATTACTACTACTACTATATTTAGGGCAAGCAAATTTGTTTTTTTTAAGAATGATTACCCTGCGTTTAATCAAATACTAAGGGCCTGTTGTCATGGTTACAATTATTGACTTTGATACAAAAGGAAATATTTGTTTATTTAATATTTTTACGCGTGCCATAACAAACTAAAATGGTAAAAGGGTGTGTCGCGCGTATGAACGTGTTGTATGAAGGTCGTCATTATCAACGTTTGGTAAATGTCTGACAAAAACACTATTGTCATGAATAAACAACTTAACAATTTGTTCAAATATGAGTAAATCTGAGCCACAGGAACTAGGAATTAGTGCGCATGTTTATTAAACAGTCGCTTTAACATGTTAACCATGTCAACCTTGATTGATTAATCGGATACGAAATAATACATAAAGTAATAATTAAAAATGTACTGATAAACTTTAATTATAATAATAAAAAATGAGAATAATACTTAACTTCTACTACTACTACTACTACTACTACTACTACTACTACTACTACTACTACTACTACTACTACTACTATTACTACTTCTACTACTACTACTACTACTACTACTACTACTACTACTACTACTACTACTACTACTACTAATACTACTACTACTACTGCCACTAATACTACTACAATAATAATAATAATAATTATTATTATTATTATTATTATTATTATCATTATTATTAGTAGTATTATTATTTTTATTATTATTATCATTATTATTATTATTATTATTATTATTATTATTATTATTATTATTATTATTATTATTATTATTATTATTAATATTATTAAATTCTTTGTATAACTCTTCCACGAATAATTTATGACTTGATTTTGCCCACATATAACATGTCTTTGTGTGAATATGATTTGAGTTTACCTTAATACGATACGCCACTGCTTTTAGCCAATGTATTGCTGTTCTACCTTTACATTTCTTAAATTGAAAGCAGTATTTAAAAAATTGCTTGCCCTTTCACAAATTCGAATGACCGAAGAGACGTCTGCGTAAACTACGTGCCAATTTGAATGACCATTAATAAAAGGGTGTTTGCAAATTCACTTGCTCCGGGCGTGATTTTGAATGACTATTAACGAATTTGAATGATGCTTTGGTACGGCGATCACAAATCACGAGAATTCGTTTGCTCCTATTATCAATTGGAATGACACAATCGCGAAATTGAGCGGGAAAACCTATATTAACGAATTTGAAAGATGCTTTGGTACGGCGATCGCAAATCACGAGAATTCGTTTGCTCCTATTATCAATTGGAATGACACAATCGCGAAACTGAGCGGGAAAACCTATAGTTCAGAAAATAGCCAAATAACAGTATTTTGAAAGTTTCCGACGACATCTTTATTGGCCAAATTAATTGATACATTTGTTGAATTAAAATGATTAAATGCAAAAATATCGGTGGAATTTCAGTGCAGGCCGTCAGCACGCCAGTGATATTTGGCCTTAATTTGGCCTTAATAATCTAAAATCCCACATGCCATGCACAACCGCCTCATAATTCATTTAAAACATTTTTAGATAGTTTAGAATCGTCTCTTGAACAAAACTTCTTATGAAAATAAGAACGTTTGTTTAATGGGAGACTTTGATATTTAAGTCAAAGATTTGTTAATATATTCTCATCATATGCAATTATTCTCCCTTATAAATAAACCAACTAGGATTACACAATTATCTCACACAATAATTGATAACATATTTACTAAGTAAACGAAATTAATAACAGGTCTAGTGGAATAACTGTATCATGATATCACTGACCATTTGCCTATATGTATGATAAATAAAAAGAGTACATTTCTCATTCAAAATCGTCCAAATATAACAATGAAAAGGAATTAGTGTGACCAAAATATTGAATCTCTTAAAATTGAGTTGAGCCAGGAGGAATGGCAAGACGTTTATATTGCATCAAACGTTAATAAATCTTATAAACAATTTATTGATAAGCTTATTTTTTATTTCAATAAATACATACCCCTTGTTCGGTCTAAATGTAATAAAAAGAATAAACCCTAAAAGACCATGGATTACTCACGGTATGTGAAAATCAATATTTACTGGAAATTGTTTATACAAGAAATCATCACGACTCCCCTGAAATGAAAATCATCAGAAATATACACAATATCGTAATAAATTAACTTATATAATTCGTTTATCCCATAAATGATATTATTATTATGCAATTGAGAGTAATGGGAATAATTATAATAAGTTATTCTGACAAATTATAAACTCAATTCTTGATCCTAAAAAGAATGTGCAAAAATATTCATGAAATTGCTTCCCCGTTGTGTTATATTTTCAATTTATCCCCCACAAGTGTATTTTTTCTAATATATTAAAATGGCAAAAGTAATCCCTATACACAAGAAATATGATCTCTCTCAAATGATGAATTATATTCCAATTTCTTTGTTATCAAGTATATCTAAAATATTAGAAAAAATTGTACATTAAACATTATAGTAATTTTGTAATATTAATGCCTAACCAATATCGATTTAGAAAAGATCATTCAACTGGTTATGCAATTTTGCAATTATGTGATAAAATTATTAATTCATTCGCTATGAAAGAACACATTGTAGGAATTGTTATGGACTTTTCAAAAGCGTTTGGCACTAATGATCATGGAATATTGCTTCATAAATTAGAAGCTTATGGAATTAGAGGCACCGTTCTTTCTTTGTTTAATAACTATTTGAATAATAGAAGACAACTTGTTGATTTTAAATGTAATTCGTCGTTAACTTCAACCAATAAATATGGAGTGCCACAAGGCTCCATTTGAGGTCCCTTGCTCAAAGTGAAACCAGTAAAGTGTCTAACTCCACGAAAATTACTTGGAGCTTCCACATTTCTCTTCTACCGTGTTGTTTGGCTTATAAGAGAAGAATAGAATAGGGTTAGATTTTTAAAAAAATGCCCCTTTAGTATGACGATATCTATCATTGATAATCATTCAGCTCAAGAGCGTTAAAGGGACTTAGTAACATTGTCCAAATCCTCAAAATAAAATTTTAATTCTAGCGGTTCCATCATACCTTGTTGTATTCGTATTAACAATAAAATCATGGGACCGGTTTCCGTTTTTCAAATTTCCCTTTCGTTACAAAGATATGTACGATTGAAATATTCAGATAAGAAAAATTCCCCTGGAGTTTTTCTTACCGTGTACAAAGTGAGTGCAGTGAGTCAGTGAATATCACTTTACATTTTCGCTCATTACTTGGCCATGCAATGTCCATTTGACTTGAAATGTTCACACAATACCCTGTGGACATATGAGATAACAACAATATACACTGCATCAACCCTTCATCACTTTCAGCACATGTCAACAAAGTTACTAGATCCCTTTAATGAACGGTCATAAGCCTCATACACGTTATACAGTAATTCGTTGTAAAAGCTGACACAAATTTTCGCTTTTTTAACCAGGAAAGCAGCTGCAGTGTTCTTTTTTAATGAAACTTTCACACATCATTCGGACATATCTTACAATGATTTTGGTATAGGATTGAAGTCTCAAATGTAATTTGGGGCAATATCTGACACTTTACAGGTGCACCTTTAATAACATTGTAAACATATCACCACTCTTAAAGGGGTAGTCCAGTTTTGGTATAGAGGGCGCTGCACACAATACTTTTTTGTGGGATAATGAAAAACTGAGTGTAAAATTTGAGTGAGCATACAATTTTCAATTGCAGAATAAACTTCATTTGATCAAAATCGGTTCAGAAATGGCTGAAATATCCATAAACATAACAATTTGTAATAATTGTGGGGCCCCACAATTATTCAATAATTTTGAACCAGCCGTTTTAATGTAAAAATGCTTCCTCTATTCAAAAATTTACAAAATAGGTTTTCAAATAGTTGTTTATTATCTCTCTATCTAATCACTATTTCAACAAAACATCACATACACAATATTTTATTTAAAATGGTTGAAACCAATGAGGGTTTAGAGAGCACCCTCTTGAGTTTTAACGGCTCTTTTTTTTAATGATAACAGGCTTTTTACTTAGTCATTTGTAATTTGTTATACCTTTCGAGCATGGTGGAGTTATAACTATTAGTTTATAATGTAATGGTGCAGGTTTTGGTTACTAAAATTCAGTTTGACCAAAACTGTAATCTCCGTACCAGAACTCAACTATCCCTTTAACATACATTTTATTTGCAGACGACACTAATATCTTTTATTCATATACAAATTTAAATACCCTCATTGAAACTTAATTATGAATTAGACAAATTATTTATTTGGTTTAGATGTAATAAACCATGTTTAGATATAAGTAAAACCAACTTTACATATTTGCACTCTACACATGAACTTGCTGCTAATACATGTATTGACATGATCCCTATATTGTGCAAACAGAATCAGTACAATTTAGGCGTAATAATTTATTCTAATTTGAGATGGCATCCCCATATGAATAATATTTTGACTCTTTTGTTCTAGAGCTATAGGTATATTATATAAATTGAAATATTTTCTTTAAAAGAGGACACTAATTGCGATATATAATTAATTCATACTTCCTTATTTATCATATTGTAACATAACATTAGGAAATAGCTGCAGTGTAAATCAAATTAATATAATATTTCTTCTTCAAAAGAAAGCATTACGTACACATATATGCGCCCATGCACAATTTGTTTAAAGCAAACACAGATTCTTTATTTCATGAATTTAAAACCCTGATAATTAATTATATTCACACCTTCCAATCAGCAATATTTATGTATACATTTTCAATAATTATACTTCTAAAACCATTCCATACCTTATTCACATACAATACCGATATTAATGTATACCCAACATGACATTTATCTGACCTTTACCTTAATAATCCCAAAGTTTTAATAGCCCATAGATATATAAGACATCATGGACCCGACATTTGGAATAATCTAGCCCAAAGCATAAAACAATGCACATCCCTTTATTCTGTGGGGTATAGCTAAATGCTGCCAATGGTGTGAATGCTAATTAAAGGGATAGTAACTTTGTTGACATGTGGAAAAAAAGTGAAGAATGGTAGATACAATGTATATTGTTGTTATCTGATATGTCCACTGGATATTGTGTGAACATTTCAAGCTAAATGGACGTAATATGGCCGAGACGCCGAGTAATGAGCAAAAATCCAAAGTGATATTTACTAACTCATTGCACTGACTTATTACAACAAGGTATGCCGGGGACCGCTAGAATTCGAATCTGATTTTTAGGATTTGGATAATGTAGATCCCTTTAACACCTGACCATAATAACATGATAACATGTCTCTCCCCCACAGGGCCTAATACGACCCATCCTCCAGCATGTCTCTCCCCAGAAGTGTCATCCGTCGGGTGCTTGGTGCATCAATCAAGGTGGTGCTTGTGGTATCGCTAGTGACTCTCTACTCTATGACGTCAGTTCACGGCCAATGTATGGCCGGAGGTACTTATATTGCATTTATATATATATTTCGTCCTTTATTCTACCATGATAGCCCCATCCGTGATCTGAAACTGTTTTCCAGGGGGCCATATAATATGTGTACACATAACATTATACAACTAGATGCAGTGCACTCAGGGAGTGCATACTTCCGCCAACACTCGAATTCGTACGACCGGTCGGGTCGTACAGCGTATGTGCGGAGGAGATACATACAACGAACCAAGTTTGGTGAGAATCCGTCAATCGGTTCTTGAGATAACGCGATCACGAGTTATTATTGCATATATAATGAGCCTTGTGACCTTTGACCTTTGACCTCATGACCCCAAAATCTAATCAGTTCATTGGTACCTTAAATGGATCTAGTAACTTTATTGACATGTGCAAAAGGTGATAAGTGGTTGATACAATGTATATTGTTGTTATCTTATATGTCCACTGGGTGTTGTGTGAAAATGTCAAGTTAAATGGATTTTATATGGCCGAGTAATGAGCAAAAATGCAAAGTTACATTCACTAACTCATTGCACTCACTTTGTACACGGTTCTGACGATCCATTATATATAGGTTTTCCCGCTCAATTTTGCGATTGTGTCATTCGAATTGATCATAGGAGCAAACGAATTCGCGCGATTTGCGATCGCTGTGTCAAAGCAGCATTCGAATTCGTAAATAGTCGTTCAAAATCACGTAGGAGCAAGTGAATTTGCACAAAGAGCATACCTTTTCATCAATGGTCATTCGAATTCGCGAAAGGGCAGTTGACAGTTGGCTGCACATTCGCGAATTCGAGTGCCCATAAATGAACTTCTGTGTCTATTCACGAAAGCTTATGCGTATGCATGAATTCGCTTGCACTTATTCAGAATTTGGAAGACCGATACCAACGATTACGCGGCAATACGTGAATTTGAATGACCCTTAATGAATTCGATTGAAAAAAGTGTAAAATTGAGCGGGAAAACCTATAATATGCAATACTAGAAATGCCCTAAATTATCACCTCCCTAAAATAAGAAAGATATCTATGAACAATTCATTGTTTTTTAAAGGACCTGTACTATGGAATAGTATACCTCTGGAAATTAGGAAAAGTAAAACTATCAATCTTTTAAAAATAAAATATAAAGTGTTTTTGTTAAATAAATACAATAACCAGTAGATCGGCACAACTGACTAGAATTATGATATATGTTTTAAATATCATATATTAATTGTTTTTGTTATCTCTAACTGTACATGACTTTTTTTCTTTTTTTTCTTTTTTGTAGCGTAGTGAAGAATGTATTTTTTTGCTTGTTTTGATTTTGCATGGGTATGTATATGGGATAGGTTTTTTATATAAGGAACCATTCCTTCCTACCTATCCCAAACACTATCATATATGATCATTTTAATTTGGATAACATTTGTACCTTATTTTGCATCTGTATATTTTAAATGTATATATATGTGATTAGTGTTGAATAAAATTTGAAATTGAAATTGAAATTGAAATTGAAATTGAAATTGAAATTATTATTATTATTTTACATATAATTATTATTATTATCATTATCATTATTATTATCAAAATTATTATATTCATCTTTATTATTATTATTACTTTTATTATAGGTTTTCCCGCTCAATTTTGCGTTTTTTTCAATAAATTTGATAATCGGAGCAATCGAATTCGCGCGTATTGCGATCGCCGGAACAAACCAGGATTCGTATTCGTGTATAACCGTTCGAAAACATGTTAGGAGCAAACGAATTCGCCCGTCGGTCAGCCGATTTAGCACAAAGAGCATACCTTTTCATCAATGGTCTGTCAAATTCACCTGTTACTTCCGCAGCACGTCTCTCGGTCATTCGAATTCGCGAATGTGCATCCATGTTTGAAAGAACTCCTTTCAATTTAACAATTGCAGAGGCAGATCCAGTGCAGAGGGAATTTGGGCTTTAATTGGAGACGAAATACCATTCAAAATCATGTGAAGAATTGTTGGGATATAGGCCTGGGTCCTCCCTCTGAACGTTCCATTATGCAAATGTGCATATTTACATATCAATTAATCAAGTAAGAAAGCATGCCCTTGCTCTCCCGACATATAAACAACTGCGGATGAAAAGGATGAACAATAAAGATCAACCATTACAAGTAAAATCATGATGAAAATAAAGATGAAAAGAAAAATTAGATGAAAACAAAATGAAAAACAAGACGTAACAAATATATATCACAAAGAGAAAAGTGTAAAAGTTATGATTAAAGAAAACATATCAAGATGATAAATAAAGATGAAAAAATGTAAAGAAGAAGAAAAAAGAATCATGAGAAAAATTAATAATTGAAAAGACATTTGTATTTGTGTGTGTGTATGCTTTGTGTGTGTGTGTGTGTGTGCGTGTGTGTGTGTGTCTGTGTGTGCGTGCGCGTGTGTGTGTGTGCGCGTGTGTGTGTAAAAAATAAGACATAACAAATATATATCACAAAGAGAAAAGGATAGAAGAAAAAAATATCAAGATGATAAGAAGAAGAAAAAAGAAACATGAGAAAAAAAAATAACTGAAAAGACATTTGTATATGTGTGTAATTTTTTATTGTGTGTGTGTGTGTGTGTATGTATGTATGTGTGTGTGTGTGCGTGTGTGTGTGTGTGTGTGTGTGTGTGCGAGTGTGTGTGCGTGTGTGTGCGCGCGTGTGTGTGTGTGTAATATATTTTGTGGGCGTAAGTTTTCAAACACACATTTGAAAACACTATACATTAACTAAATCGAATGAACAAAGTGCTAATTTGATTAACCCGAAATGAAATCGATTGCTCCAAGCATGCTCATAAGCCATGCATGACGTATTCGTGCTAAATCGTTTGCACACAGTTGAAACTTGGCTGCACATACGTGAACTCGCTTTCCCGTAAATGAATTCGAGTGCCCATACATGAAATTCCGTGTCTATTCACGAAAGAAAATGCGTATGCATGAATTCGCTTGCACTTGAAAATCCGATACCAACGATTACGCGGCAACGCGTGAATTTGAATGACCCTAAATTAATTCGATTGAAACAAATGCAAAATTGAGCGGGAAAACCTATATTATCATTGTGATTATGATTATTATTATTATTATTATCATTATGATAATTTCTATTATTGGTGTTATTATAATAATTATTTATTAAAATCAATTATTGCTATAATATTTTCATTATACAGTTCAACCGACTCTGACTTGCATACCAAACATCACCACGTATGCCTCGTACCCTAACACGTTTTTCCGTTTATTATCGGATGCTGGTCAATTCTCCGAGATCCCGGACCAGACCACAACCGTCTATAACGTGTCGCTGGGCACGGACGGATACCTGTACCCACCCGGGTCGACTACGGTCAGTTTGACGGTGTCTGATTCATGTGGCAATAGCGCCACATGTACGTTCGACGTAATCAACTCTTGTGAGTATAGGGCTGGCTCATTTAAATTTTGCGCATAATACATGAATGGTCAAAATGTGAGTTTTAGTGTGAATATTAATTCAATGAGTGTAACAATTATATAACGTATTGTTTATAGCGCATTCGTACTGCAATTCCAAAGGGAGGTCACTTAGCCGTCAGTGGAAGTAGTGATCCGTAGGATAGTTTATCATGGGTCAGACGTGGTGAAAGTACGTTAAACTTGGTTAAACTACGTTGCATGGTACGTTGGCATGCATGTTTGGAGGGCAGGATATTACAATGTTAAAGCATGTTAGTGTCCATATCTAATAAACGTAATGTAAAAAAAAAAAAAAAAAAAAATAGGAAATCAAAGGTGTCCCGCCAAGAGTCTAAGAAATGTAATTTACGATGATGAATCATAGGCAGGATCCTGGAATTATTTGATTTAATTTCAGAAATTGCGTCTGAATGTCTTTCCGTTACCGTGGAATTGCCCCTGAGTGATGTGCGAAAATTCCATGATAAATGAATGTCATATGACTGAGTAATGAGCAAAATGCAAAGCGAAATCATTGTACTGACTTTGCACACAGCTATAGTTGTTAATTATACTTCTAAACACTTCAATCATATACATAATTTTGATAACAAAAGAGAAATTTGAAAACCGAAAGCTGTTCCTGACCATGCTTCTATACGAATTCAACATGATATGCGAGAACCGCTAGAGTTCCAAGTAAGTTTTGTAGATTTGGACAATGTTACTACATCTCTTTGAAGTGATCCATTAACTTTATATTATTCCCCAAAATTATATGTGAAACTTCATGATATGTGAGATTTCCATAGAAAAAAGCAATGTTTACCTAGTGAAAAGAGAGTAAATCGATGTTTTATTTTCTCCCGATCGTTTGCGCGAAGTATCCAAATTCGAATACTATGGAGGATTAGTCAAACTATCCGGATTCGGATACTCTCGACTACGGTCGAAAGCGTCTACTGACGCTTTCAAATTAAATATTAAAGGTCCGGTCACATTTCACCAGATAGCGTAAACGGATGCCAGTCGGAGAGTAACATTTTTAATCCGGTCGTCTCCGTTCGTATGCGTTTCTTGTCCGTTCCTAGTCAGGCGATGTAGGTTGTTCTATCCGGCGGAGTGTTTTGTGCATTAAGCACTGGACACGACATTCACCACCTGATCATTTAATTTTGCAAATTTACTATTTATCGGGCATCCGTTTGCGCTATCCGGTGATATGTGACTGGGCCTTTAATAATCTCCATACTAAAGAAGCATGGTTAGGAAGTAATTTGACAAATCAAAACACATTTCATTTTTTTCTCTATTTTCTAAATAATTATTTTTTTGTTGGTATCTTGCAGTGACGGAACTGCCGTATGAATGTAATGATTTCAATATGACGGCACAGACTGACCCGGGATCCGCTACCTACTACTACACCTACCCAACATCGTACACCTTCAATGTGGAGAGCCCGGTAACCAATTATTACTTCCATGGTTCCCGGAACTTCAATTTCTCCGTGCCCGGTTACCCACAACTCGCTGTCGGTATCAACACCCTAACGACCTTAATTTACGATGACGAGCTTAACAGGACTTGTTTGTCTTATATCATTGTCGAGGGTACGTAACGATTTAAACGGTCAACTCAAGGGTTCTATACAGACTCCCTTAAAATCGTACCAAATGTTCACCGTCAACGGTAAAACAATACGGTGTGTGAAATTTCCAATCAAGCATGGGGATACTTTTTTGTTTAATGAATGAACATTTTGACCAGTGGCGAAGCTATGGGAGGGGGAAGGGCACGCCCAATTGTTTGACAAAAAACAAACACACAAACAAAAGGGGAACAATCCACGGTGTAAAAACCTAGAAATACATGAATACGGTTTGCCCCTAGTCATTTGGGTGCATCCAATCTGTCCGACCACGCTACAATATAAGAAATAAAGGTTCAAATGTGAAGGGTGCAAAAACGCAAGGTTGCACCCAAAAGTGGGGTATGCAAACTATGGGGTGTACGATTGCACCCTTAGGGTGCCAATACCCAAATACGGGGTGCCGAATTGCATCCTTAAAGGACAATGAAATCCAGACAAATTGTTGTATGCACTATACGACACTAAATAGGATGAATAGTCCCTAACAAATCTGAGCACAATCAGTCAAGAAACAGGAAAACTTTGGCTCTTTGAAAAGAGCCATTTATTTCTATGAGTGACTCAAATTGGCGACACACTATGGCAAAATTGTGGACTACTCCCCATACATTTTGTACACAAAATTTCAATTTTGTTCAAATTTTCTCAAAATTTATGTTTACCCTTCGTTTGAGTTCAGCATGTGTTTTTTAGAATGCATAATACATAACATGTTATAAGTTGGGGGAATGGAAAAGTGTACGTGACTATGAAGAAAACTGTAACAATGGGAACATTTGTGTACAAAACATATGGGGAGTAGTCCACACACTTATCAGAGTGCGTTGCCAATTTGAGTTCCCCATAGGAACAAAATGGACATCTTCAAAGAGCCATAGTTTTCTTGTTTCTTGTCGGATTATGCTCTAACTTTCAGAGATTCTTCCTCCTAATCACTTCTAGTCTATGAAAGCAACATTTTGCTTGGGTTTCATTGTCCTTTAAGGGCATGAAGGGTGCTGCTATTGTAGAAGCGTTTTGCACCCTTACTGTACCCTACTTTCTTAGTGTGATATACGCCACTGCATTTGACCCACTAGTACAGTTGTATGGATTGAATCATTTTATTCACCGACATAACTAAATTCAAAATGACACATTAAACTGTCATAATTATACTACAATTTGTATAAATGAGTGAATTTTTCAAAAAATTGAAATTATTATCATCGTATACTATATACACTTTAATACTTGACATGCGTGCACATTTTCGCGGCGATCGGGCGTTTCACGGCCGAGATCATAAGGGGGGGGGGGGGGGGCATAATTCCCCCCACTCCGGCAGTAGAAAGACCTAAAATCGCCCGGCCTTTTTAGGGTTAAAGGGGAATTTCGGGCCAACTTTATTTATTGTCTAACAGAATAAGGAGATTGAGAGGAATACAAATTGGCGAAAAATTATCAAAATCGGACATGCAACACGTGATATTTAAAGAATTTTCATTTTCGTTGCTAAAAAACAAATCTTCTGCTTGTTTTTACACATTCATTAAGGAATATTGATGGGCCAACTTTGTTTGAGCATGTTTAAGCTCATACAATTGCTTTGTATTTAAGACAATTAGATTTTTGTAAAATGTTCATGTGCAAATTAAAATGGCAGCAGCTCGCTAATGACGTCACGATCGATAGCATTTGCGAACGATACACACACATCGGAATAAAGGTCAACCTGTCATAATGTTTTGTTGCTCTACCTTTTTTACTTCAGATTTTCGATCATGATTCTTGTTATAGCACATTGTTACATCACATACCTTGAGTAGAATAACCCTTCGTGGAATTAAGCTGTTGTTGCAATTTTTTTATTTTGTAATTATTCAATCATGTATGTATCTACTGCTTTAGAATTATACGTGTATGCTAATCACACAGCCTCTCATGTCAAACCTTGGGCTTCTATTGGCTCCACAACGAAATTAAAATATTTGTGATTCACCTGTGTTTGCTTTAAGTGGAAATGCATTCAATTTAAAACAAGTATAGTGAAATAGCTTCGGTACCGATTGTTTTTTTAATTATTTTTTATTACAGATAACGAGGAACCGGTAATTGTGTATCCCTCCTACTACGTCACTTCCGACACGAATGTGTCGCTGTCTACCTTGGTGACGGCGAGCGACAATGCCGACCCGGCTCCCAAGGTGACGTTTAATACGACCGGACCTTTTCCCGCGACGGGGGAGTTACTGTACATTATGTTCGCCTCAGTTACGGACTTCTCAATGAACTCTGTCAATTTCACTTTCACGCTCGCTATAATAGGTGAGTGTTTCATGTCGTTAACTGTGTCAAATTCAAATCGAAATCAATTGGAGCTTTTAGCATTTCGCTTGAGTATATACCTCCAGGGGCGGATCTAGCTTTTTGCTAGGGGGGGGGGGGGGGGGTTGACCCGAGCCGCGTAGCGGCGAGTGGCGGGAGAGTCCGAGAGGGGGAAGACTGGAATGGGTTTCGAATGTTTTCAAATGTCCGCCCACGGAGATATTTATGATTAAATTAGAAGCGTTTTTCGATTGGAGACAAACTCACTTCGGCAGTACTCGTAGATGATAAAATCTGACATACATTTTAATTTTTTCCACTAGGAAAAAATCACGCAATTTACAGACGGCACGGGAATCGTACAATTATGTTAGTATGAGATTGAAGCCTCAAATTATCACTCTTGAAAAAACAACTAATGCAGTATAATGGATCACTTTAATATGTGTAGTGATGAAAATTTTGTATAATATGTTGATCGTGTATTTTAACGCCTTTGTATTAGTTCCGAGTTGAAGTATCGTGCCACCGAGTTGTCAATGAACACTGAAAACTACTCACCACTCTGAAAGTTACGGTATAGGAGCTATAATGTCGCACGGACACTCGAAAAGGGGACAACCACGCAAACAACAACAACGGGTTCTTTTTTGGTACCGTTGTTTGAAATTGAATAGATGTCCAATACTTTAAATGGGGTTGTGTTATTCATAAACATTGCAATTAATCACCGAAACTCTCGGAACCAACAGGGCCGATGGTTCCGTAAGCGCCGAACGTTTGCAAGTGCGCCAACTCTATACCCGCGTACGTTTGAAGACAATAGAAGCACGGTAGACGCGCACATCGTAGTCAACGGACTAGTCTTTGTCTGCACCCATATGAACCATTCTTTTTTACTATCGTGATGAGTATTCTAATTATTTTATTAGTCTGGAAACCAATTTTTCTGAACATTTCAACCGCCTCGATCAACGCGTAAACACAAGTCATGGAAGGACTTGGTTATGAGGAAATATTCCGTTACGCTACCAACATTAGGGAGCGTTCGTTTCACGACGGTAATAGAAGAGAACGTTCACTCGAACTAGAAGCTCGATCTGCGCGTTCACGTTCTTCGAACTAACGTTCTCTTTCTCGCTATCATGACCGTGCTCGGTCAATTTAAAGGGATAGTTGAGTTCTGCTAAATAGAGTGCAGTTTTGGTCAAACTGAATTTTTGTAACCAAAACCTGCACCATTACATTACAAACTAATAGTTATAACTCCACCATGCTCGAAAGGAATACAAAATTACAAATGACTGAGTAAAAAGCCTGTTATCATTCAAAAGGAGCCGTTAAAACTCAAGAGAGCGCTCTCTATACACACTTATCGGTTTTAACCATTTAAATAAAATATTGTGCATGTGATGTTTTGTTGAAACAGTGATTAGATAGAGAGACAATCAACAACTATTTAAAAACCTCTTTTGTACATTTTTAACATTTTTCTTTCATTTTTAACGGCTGGTTCAAAATGTTATTGTGGGGCCCCACACTTGTTACAACTGGTTATGTTTATGGATATTTCAGCCATTTCTGAACCGATTGTGATCAAATAAAGTTTATTCTGTCAATTGTATGCTCTTTCAAATTTGACACTCAGTTTTTCATGATCTCACAAAAACAAATATTGTAGCGCCCTCTATACCAAAACTCAACTATCCCTTTAACGTCCGTTTCCTTCACACGGCGGAAAGGGCTGAATCGCAATATTTGCGTGCACATGTGGCCGTGCACGTGGAGCGGCCTGGCCCTCGCCGCGTTGACATATTTCACATGCACGTCTCTTTCTATTTAGCGTGACACCTTCTCTTGAGCAGTAAGAGTAGTAAGCTTGTGGAACATGCTACCAAACCGAGTGATAGAGGCCGACATTGTGTTTCAATTTTGAAGCGAGATTGGACAGGACAGGTTCTGGCAGAATAGTTGAGTTTTGGTATAGAGGGCATTACACAAAATAATTTGTTTGTGAGATAATCAAAAACTGAGTGTCAAATTCGCAAGAGCATACAATTTTCTTTACAGAATATACCTTATTTGATCAAAATCGGTTCAGAAATGGCTGAAATATCCATTTGTAATAATTGTGGGGCCCCACAATTATTCGATAATTTTGAACCAGCAGTTAAAAATAATAAACAAATGCTTCCTCTTTTCCAAAATTTACAAGAGAGGTTTTAACATAGTTCTTGATAAACCGATACTTACAAGCAACATTTAGTATGGAAACCGATACTAACAAGCAACATTTAGTTGTTGATTATCTCTCTATCTAATCACTATTTCAACAAAATATCACATGCACAATATTTTATTTAAAATGGTTGAAACTGATGAGTGTTTAGAGAGCGCCCTCTTGAGTTTTAACGGCTCTTTTTGAATGATAACAGGCTTTTTACCTACCTTTATTTTTTTTAGTCAATTGTAATTTTTTATTCTTTTCGAGCATGGTTGAGTAATAACTATTACTTTGTGATGTAATGGTGCAAGTTTTGGTTACAAAAATTCAGTTTAATCAAAACTGTACTCTCTTTACCAAAACTTAACTATCTCTTTAAGGTTCACTGTAGAACAGCTTACACCACGAAATACCTGACATAAAGGCATATATGCGTGGGTTAAAATGGGTAGTCAGCAAAGTCCAACTCGCACTCCACCGTAATCTCCCGAGGTAAACTCACGATATGTGTTGGATCGATCGAAGATCGGTGCTTCGAAATATCTGAACATAGACTTTCTTATGAAATTGCATGCAGCAAACAGCTGGTATCTGTATACCGAGCGAGTTTCTCGAGCTTGTCACCTTCATGCACTTTCACGCTCAATATATATGGTGAGTGTTTCATCTCGTTAACTGTTTCAAATTTAAATCTCGATCTTTTCACCTAAGGCAAT
Source organism: Echinarachnius parma (assembly GCA_037951105.1). Lineage (NCBI taxonomy): Eukaryota > Metazoa > Echinodermata > Echinoidea > Clypeasteroida > Echinarachniidae > Echinarachnius > Echinarachnius parma. The sequence continues at coordinate 46,012 of JBAMJV010002506.1, forward strand.
ACATACCGCTGATAAGATCAAACCGCGGCTATTTGAAGTCGGTGTGGTTAAGCGTGTTACGTAATATTTTCGCTCGTAAACATCTATGATGGATCTCCTTTCGATTAGTAGAAATATTCCGAACGCGACTATTTTTGATGCATTTTCGACTCGGGTGTTCGGAAGTGGGACAGTTTGCGATCGCTACTTATAACTGAGCCAATGGGGATTACGTACCGTGCGTAAAAATGCGCAATATGGATCCACGCGTATAATATACCGGTCTGAACTCCCTTTAATAACATAATAATCAGGATCTGAACATATAAGCAGCGTGACATGCGTCTTGAAGGAACCATAAGTAACCGTAAGTAACATGTTGTTGTATCATAACCCCCACAGACGACACACCACCAGCCATATCCTGCAGCCCATGGGTGACGACCGACCCGAGTCTTCCCAACGTCTTCTTCGGCCTCAATGAAGTCGACGGCGAGCTGTCGACATCAGACACCCAGAGCCCCCCGGTACAGATCACGTCCTATTCCGTATCCTTGGGAGTGCCCTCCTACGGCGGTACACTGTTTCCACCGGGTAATACGACGGTCACTCTTACTGCAGCGGATGCAGTTGGTAACAGCATCACGTGCATCTTTGCGGTCATAAACCAACGTAAGTAGATCTCTCTGACTGTGGTCTCTAAATCCATTACTTGCGCTTTATATCTATATGACGGGAGAACTGTTCGATGAGTCAATCACGCATATGTACGCACTGTCAGCCAGGATATGTTATGCGATAAACATAGAGCTGTTATATACTGTACAAGTAACTCTGGCGATGATACGCTCATCGAAAAGACACAGAGAGCAAGCGATAACTGTATATATTGTAACGAAATAGCCCTTAAAGGGGTAGTTTAGTTTTGGTAAGGCTGAACTTAAGTAGCTAAAACCTGCACAGTAACATCTCCACCATGCTCGAAAGGTATACAAAATTACAAACGACTAAGTAAAAAGCCTGTTATCATTCAAAAAGAGCCATTCAAACACAAGAGGGCGCTTTTTTAAAAGGCATTGGTTAAAACCATTTTTCATACAAAATTATGCATGTGATGTTTTATTGATATAATGATTAAATAGCGAGATGATCAACAACTATTTAAAAAACGCTTTTGAAAATTTTTGAAAAAGTGCAAGCATTTTTAAAAAAAATTCTAAAAATCATCTATTTATTTGGGCCCCAAATAATTATAAGATCAGATATATTTATTGATATTTCAGCCGTTTCTTGGTCGATTTTGACCAAATAAAGTTTATTCTGCCATTAAAATTGCATGTTCTCTCAAATTCGACATTCAGTTTTTCATTACCTCACAAAAAAATTGTGATGTGCAGCGCCCTCTCTACCAAAACTAAACTACCCCTTTAAATAATGGCTAGTTTCAATGAAAGTTCATCTGTATTGTGATCAAAAGTTTAAAATAGATGTCATAATTGGTAGTTTCGTTAGGTAATTTGTTGTAATTGGTTTACAATCATATTGGCATAAAATAATATGGGATTGATGGTAGAATTATGGATTAATGATTATTTGTAGTGAAATTAAGTTGGAATTGTGTTGTATAAAAGTGAATCGATTATGAGTAAAATAGTGGTTAATTATGGGAGTAATTAATGGTGGAATTAAATTAGGATTAATGAAAGGGTTTATAGGCTTGATGTTTACGGGAATAATTATGGATAGTGATTATGTATAAGATAGAACAGTTTGGTAATTTATGATGAATGGATAATATTTGTTAAGTATTTAATTGTGATTAGGATTCGGGAATCGATAATGGATAAGTAGGGATCGATCATGAGATATATGGATCGATCGATCATAGTTGTTAATCGACTGTAGAATGCTGTAATATTATGTGTTAGTTTGCACATTTGGAATCGTTAAATGGTTATGGTTCTTATGGTTAAGACAAAGCCTGATGATTAGGTATAAGGTTAATTAATTAATTAGATGCCAAGTAATTTGGTGGGTTAACCGTGGGAAATGAGTAAGGATTGGTAGAGTTATGATTACTTAAAGATTAGAAGTTGGGAGTTTTATTTGTAACGATTGAAATGCAGTATGTAAGGTAGAATAATAGTTGAATCATGACAGGCATTGCTAAGTCCGTTCACTTCGAAAAGATTGATGCATGGTGTCTATGAAGTGCATGCTAATAAATAAGCCAGTTCGTAGTTACAATCTGCGCATGCGCCGAATAACTGCTCTCTAGCTCTACGGCCAGGTTCCATCGATCGCGAGAATCAAAGGAGCCACACGTGCAATTGAATGCGAATTATTTGTTTACGTTTTTAAAATCTGGATCAGGATCAAAATCAGCCCATCGTTTTTGTATTCACCCCATCCAAGGTTAATAGCATAATATGTACTATTTCATAGAACAAGAACCGGTTTGATAGAATGTGTTATTCATGTGTAATGATATTTATTGATCAATAATTTCACCGAGCCTTGCTTGACCTGGCTATAGCACGCGCGTATTAGCACGCACGTATTATCGTATTCCGCTTAATGATGCACTATCCAACGCAAAAACAGTTTTTGCCGACTGATTTCTCTCTCCATTTATTAGCAAATGCAAAAAAAAATTTCGTTTATGTGATCCACAATGTATTATTGATAATGATTACCGACTTTCTTGTTTTGAAGACCGCTACATGTAGAAAGAAATATTATATCCCGTCTGTTTTCCTTCCGATTGCGTCCTAAAACATGCGTTCAATTATATAATATAGATACTGTATGATTTAGATACAATAGCTGGATATATAACTATATATATAGATATAGATTAGATTAGATAGATAGATAGATAGATAGATAGATAGATAGATAGATAGATAGATATATAGATATTTTAAACGGTACATTGTACGAATGGGCGGTATGCTTATCGCCCGCCTTCCCAGCTAGCCACCTGACGTCGGGCCGATGTCGGAAGTTGGTTGGCGGATGTCGGCATATCGCCGTTGGCTCGAGGTTAAAATGTCCGCCAGCCCAACATCGTCACGACGTCATTTTTGTGATATATTGGCATAACGTCATTTTCCGACAATGGCCCAACATCATGTCATGAGATGATGTTGGGCCATTGTCGGAAAATGACGTTATGCCAATATATCACAAAAATGACGTCGTGACGATGTTGGGCTGGCGGACATTTTAACCTCGAGCCAACGGCGATATGCCGACATCCGCCAACCAACTTCCGACATCGGCCCGACGTCAGGTGGCTAGCTGGGTTGTAGCATTATTGCGTGTAAATGATTCACCTGGATTTTTCACAAGAAAGTTGATATGGGGAAAAATCGGTAAATTCTGGAATATACTTTACATCAAATGTGTTCTTTATGAGTTTATGCAGCTGCTCGTATTTTTTCCACTTTGATTTTATGCATCTAATGTTTGTTTTATGCTGTCAAACTAAAATTATCCGGTAATATGACATGATACGCATACACTTTACTCTACGTGGATGGCCCGTTGATGGAATATCGGACTACGCCCTCTGACGTCACCCAAGCTCCATAGTCTAATTACGAACTGGCTTATTCACTGGGAGCCAAGCAACCTAACGAATTCAGTTTGTTTATTGTTTACTGAATGAATGAGGTTGCTACCCTGTTGTATGTTTGAACGGGTGACTGCTGCCAAATGAATGCTCAGTGATGGCCGTGGCATAAGCAGAGTGCCAGAACGGCATTATGAGAGTCTAGGGCCCCGTTGCAGAAAGAGATACAATCGATTGTAAGTTACGATTGATCGTAAGTCAGACAATTTACGCATTTAAACCAATCAGATTTCCGCATCTAGAACACGTGATCTGACTTACGATTAATTGCAAGTTACAATCGATTGTATCTCTTTCTGCAACGGGGCCTTGTTCTGATAACTGACTGGGCCTAAGAAGAATTAGCTAACTGCCTTAGCGTTGTTCGTAATGCTGGTTCCTCCCGCACCGCGCGTTCCTTATCGGCCCCCGCGCGCGTATAGCAATATACGCACGTACGTAATCTCCGTGGTGGGCTCCGCGCGGTATAAAATGTTCACAGTCGGAACTAGAGAAAAATCGGAGTGAAGAACACAAGACAGGTGCTGATGTTCACAAGAATAGACCCCAACGTCCGGGTCCAACGATCAGCGAAGATCACAAGAACAGACCCCTACGTCCGGGTCCAACGAGCGTCGTTGGATAAACTGGAAACAAGACCCCCAACCCCAACGTCCGGGTCTTGCTAAGCGTCGTTGGATACTGGAGACAAGATTCATAACGGGTCTTGCTGAGCATCGTTGGATACTGGAGACAAGATTCCTAACGGGTCTTGCTGAGCATCGCGGGACAAGAGGTACACAAGGACTCTCAGCAAATCAGCAACCATCAACCGACGGGGGCAACCAACGAGTGAAGTCACATCCAATCCAACAGTGAGAGATCTCCATCCAGTGCGGAGAGCCGACAGGTCGTAGATTGCGACCAAATGGATTCACATACTACGAGCTCGGTGAATCCTAGCCGGAACCGGTGGCGCGTCCAACAAGTCGGCGATTTCGGCATCCTGACAAATTCCGGAGGAACCGATTGTTAGACTTCCCGCCGTCCTTTTCAACGAGGGTAGACTGTGGTGCAGAGTCGCGCCGGTACCATAGCGAAAAGGGTGTTCCGCTACAAATGATGTCAGAAGTTGGATTGAATAGACTCAACTGGAACGGGGAGACTACACATCAAATCAGCGTGTTAACCAGCTGAGGCGGCGAAGGTGATGCAAAGATTTAAAACTTGTATGGTGAACATCTAGCGGTGTACTAACAATTATCAACATGGGTTCAGTTTACGGGATATTAATTACAGCCGTGATCAGCATGATTCGATTCCAGAGGGAGTGGAGAGCGGAGAAGCCAGGAGAATAAGAAACTAGCAACATTGGGTTGACATCGTCAACGGCGAAGCAGTCAGAATGGTCGAGTGACCATAATAACAGGGGTAGACGGCAGCGGAGTGTGCAGCCGGGTACAGCGACGGGTCAGATGAGACGGTCAGGCGACCGGAGTCGGCAGCATGGAGAGCAGCCTGGTAGAACATTTGAATCAGACGCGGGTCTGTGCATAAGGCCATGAAAAATAAATGGTTGGATTGGCGTAACCCGCCCGACCCTAAAAATACCGCCGACCCTAAAGGTTTTTTCTGATTTTTTTTTTTTTTTATTAAAAAAAAGAGAGAAAAAAAGAAAAAAAGAAAGAAAAAAAAGATTTCCCCCCTCCCCAAAAAAGGTGTTATTTGTGTGTTTTTGTGTATTTGTGCGAATCTTGAAAAATAAAAAAATAAAAAAGAAGAAAAAAACCCTACGTATCTACCCTAATGTTTGGTTGCCCGTTACTCCAATCCAACAATTTATTTATTTTGGCCTAACTATGGAAACGGATGAGCACAGTGAGGTGCAGAATAATTTGGAATCGCCGTATGTGAATACGACGTGTGCCAAATCAGCCGGACGTATGCAAAGAGTGTTTGCGGAGAACCAGACGGGAGAATCTGAATGGCAGAGAGTGCTGCCGGGCAGAACAAGATGGTCGAGTGACCATGATGATGGAGGTACTGAATGGCAGAGAGTGCTGCCGGGCAGACCAAACGAGCAGTCTATGGGGTGGAGCGATTGTCCACCCAGAAGTGAAGGTGAGAGCCGATGGGAACGACCGACTTGGGAGACGCAGTGGAGGAACGAACCAATGATACCTGATCATTTCGAAGGAATTGTTCCAATCACGAGCTACATATGTCACTTCGAAACATGTGCCAGGATCAACCGATGGACAGAGGATGAAGCGTTGCAGTATTTGACGGCCAGTGTGAGAGGTTCTGCGGTGAAGGTTTTGATGCAGCAGACTGGTGTGCGGTTGTCATACAGAGAGCTGGTCAGCAGACTGGAAAAGAGGTTTGGACCCGGGGAGGAATCCGAAGTATTCCTGGCTGAACAACGAGCACGATGTCAACGACCGGAGGAAGATCAGCATTGTTATGAAGCGAACTTTGCGCGGAGCCGAAGTTCTAGCGGTGCTATGAATGGTTCAACCCAACCGGATCAGATTTTGTCGCAAACAATTGGCAACGAAAGAAACGGCGGCCCGGGTAATCAAAGACAACGGTGGACCGAGGGAATGTGCTTCCGGTGCGTTAAGCAGGGGCATGTGAAGAGAAGCTGCAGAGCTGAACTAAGGACGAGGACAACATGCAGGGTGAGGAAGAAGCGGTGCTTCATATGCGGGGAAGTTGGACACCTTTGGAGAGACTGTCGTGAAAGCAAAGGTAAATGGAGCGCCGATACACATGCTGGTGGATTCGGGTTCAACATGTTCAATCATCAGCTGCAGGATGTTCAATAAGATCGTGCTAAGGCGACGACCACGTGTGCAACCAGTCCCACACGTTGTAGGCCAAGCAGATGAGTCGATCTTGAAGGTAATGGGAAGGACTACGCTGGAGTTACAACTTGGTGGAAAGTTGCTCGTGGTGAACATGATCATCGCAGATATCAGATACGACGGCATCCTGGGGCTTGATCAATTATTTGAAACCGGAGCCATGGTGGACGGCGTGAGGATGGAGTTGCGGACCATGTGGGATACAATCCCATGCACCAATCAGGATTGGTATACCTGAGAGCGAGAGAGAGAGAGAGCGATGCGGATCGGGAAACTTCACTTACGATGGTGATACAGCGTTATGACGGAGAGACGGAGGACGGAAAGGCCAGCTGCGAAGAGAACCATGCGGCCAGCGGCGATGGCAATCATGATGGGGAGACGAAGGACAAGAACACCAGCGGGGACGATGATCGGGAGACCAGCAACGCCGACCGGGGTGATGAGACGTCACCTCGGGGGCGCAATGCTTGCGCCAACCAACATCGACTAGAAAGCTTCAACATCAAGCTAAGGAACGGGGCGGAGAGGAGACTAGACAACCGGGACAACAAGCTGGGTGACGAGACCTCACCTCAGTGGCGCAACGCCTGCGCCGGCCAGAATCAACGGGACGAGACGGAGAATCAACAAAACAACAGGAACATCTAGCCGGGTGACGAAGTCACCTCGGTGGCGCAAAGCCTGCGCCAGCAGAAAGGGATGGGACAAATTCGACATCAAGCCGGGTGACGAGACCTAACCTTGGTTCCGCAACGCTTGCGCCAGCCAAAAATAAACGAGATAATCGAATTGTCTGGGAGCAAGAAGTGGCTGCACGTCGAGGGACATGGGAGCAACCATTACCGAGGGCAAATCAACCAAGACCTCCATAAGGGTAACGGACGCCATGACCTTCACACCACCGGACGAGCCGAGTCAACATTAGGAGTAGCTAACGGACACTGAAATACGAGCCGGAACAACCAGGAACCACACAAAGAACTTTTTACGGATAGGATTAGGGTAGCTTAGTTGTTTAATTTCCTCACGAACTGTAGATGAGAGGAAACCATAAATGAGATGATTCAGTTAGTTTAGTCAGTCAGCTGAGAGTGCAGAATTCCCTTATGGACTTTGATTTAAAGGGAAGCACCAACGAACATTAGTGTATGATTTATGCATGGTTAATTTTGTTGTAAGAGCACCCAGGAGATGCTTGGTAGTGTATTGGATTGTAGGGTTAAGTTTTAAAGGGATCTAGTAACTTTGTTGGCATGTGCAAAAAGTGATGAATGGTTGGTGCAATGTATATTGTTGTTATCTCATATATCCGCAGGGTATTGTGTGAAAATTTCAAGTCAAATGGACATTGTATGGCCAAGTAATGAGCGAAAATGCAAAGTGATATTCAGTAACTCACTGCACTCACTTTGTACACGGAAGAAAAACTCGCCCGGAGTTTTTCTTATCTGAATACTTCAATCATACATATCTTTGTAACGAAAGGGACATTTGAAAAACCGAAACCTGTCCCATGATTTTATTGTTAATACGAATACAACAAGGTATAAGGGAACCGCTAGAATTAGAATTTTATTTTGAGGATTTGGACAATGTTACTAAGTCCCTTTAAGTGTTGAGGGATAACCAAAGTTTAATTAGATGTTAGAGTGAAGCTTCGGGACGAAGCTTAATAAGGAAGGGGGTTGTGTAACGAAATAGCCCTTAAATAATGGCTAGTTTCGTTAGGTAATTCGTTGTAATTGGGTTATAATCATATTGGCATAAAGTAATATGGGATTGATGGTACAATCATGGATTTATGATTATTGTAGTGAAATAAGGTTTAGGAATTGTGTTGTATATTAGTGAATCGATTATGAGTAAAATAGTGGTTAATTATCGGAGTAATTAATGGTGGAATTAAATTAGGATTAAGGAAAGGTTTGCATAGACTTGATGTTTACAGGAATGATTATGGATAGTGATTATGTATAAGATAGAACAGTTTGGTAATTTATGATGGATGGATAATATTTGTTAAAGGGGTAGTTCGGTTTTGGTAGAGAGGGCGCTGCACATCACATTTTTTTTGTGAGGTAATGGAAAAACTGAGTGTCGAATTTGAGAGAACATGCAATTTCAATGGCAGAATCTTATAATTATTTGGGGCCCAAATAATTAGATGATTTTTTCAAAAAAATCAAAAAAATGCTTGCACTTTTCCAAACATTTTCAAAAGCGTTTTAAAAAATATTTAAATCATTGTTTCAATAAAACATCACATGCATAATTTTGTATGAAATATGATTGAAACCAATGCCTTTTTAGAAAGCGCCCTCTTGTGTTGTTATGGCTCTTTTTGAATGATAACAGGCTTTTTACTTAGTCGTTTGTAATTGTGTATACATTTCGATCATGGTAGAGTTATAACTATTAGTTTATAATGTTACTGTCCTGGGGGGGGGGGGGGGGGGGGGGCATTCTGAAAAGATAAGACATGTCCTAAGTCATGGATTTTGTCCTAAGTTACGAGTCTTAACTATATTTGTATTCTGAAAACAGGACTTAAGACATGTCCTAACTTAGGACATGTCTTAAGTCCTGTTTTCAGAATACAAATATTAGGACATCCTAAAGTTACGACACGTATGCAAATGAGCTAAAAAGTTAAGACACGTATGCAAATGACCTAAACAGTTAAGACACGTATGCAAATGAGCTAATTTGTATTCTGAAAGCCACAACTTAGGATAAAACTTAAGTCTGCCTCCAAGGTGTCCTAACTCGGTCTTAACTGCTATATTATGATGCACTCGCACAATTTACAATAGTAATTATGACATGAACAAGACATTATCAAACTGCAATGAGCGACCGAAAGTGTAACAAAATAAGAACATACATTTTATTGCGAGTAGTTGCGCGTGATAATAAAGATTGAGCGCGTTGACTGAAAAAGTACGCTTGAAAGTTATCTTTCATGCGCTCTCGGCCTCTTCGATCTTTGCCACTCAATCAAAAGACTGCAAAATGTTCATACTTGTTAAAGGGAAAGTTGAGTTTTGGTAGAGAGGGCGCTACACTACTTAATTGGTTTGTGAGGTAATGAAAAACTGAGTGTAAAATTTGAAAGAGCATAATATTTAAAGAATAAAATCATCTTTGTTTGATCAAAATCGGTTCAGAAACGGCTGAAATATCCATAAATATAACAATTTGTAATAAACCCGGGGCCCCGGGTTTATTAGAGAATTTTGAACCAGCCGTTAAAAATTCCAAAAAATGCTTCCTCTTTTCAAAAAAGTTACAAAATAGGTATTTAAATAGTTGTTGGTTATTTCTCTATCTAATCACTATTTCAACAAAGCATCACATGCACAATATTTTATTCAAAATGGTTGAAACCGATGAGTGTTTAGAGAGCGCCCTCTTACGTTTTAACGGCTCTTTTTGAATGATAACATGATCTTTACTACGTCATTTGTAATTTTGTGTTCCTTTCTAGTTATAACTATTAGATTGTAATGTAATGATGCAGGTTTTGGTTACTAAAATTCAGTTTCACTAAAACTGTACTCTCCTTACCAGAACTCAACTATCCCTTTAATGTTATTGATAGGCCTTCACGGAAACAAAACAAAATTAATTAATTAATTGTTTACTGTGCAAGAGAAAGACATTATTTGGTTTACATTTGCAAATTACATTCATTATTTAAAAGTGATATAGCTGTAAAATAATTGGTTAGTGTAAGTACTGTGTCGGCCAATTACGACAGCCAAATACGTTTATGAGATGTATCAATAGTGTAGTTTGCCCGTAGTTTGAGTGTCTCCAACAATTATTATTTGATTTGTTCAGTGTCATTCAACAGTGACAGTGTATATTATTTCAATTTCGAACGCTGGATATCATTATGTATAGTGTATTTGTTATGATTGGTTAACTGAACAATTCAGACATTAAGTTAATTTTAATAAAATAAAACAAAATCAATGGGGCAATCAACCCTATGAGTACGAGAGGAAATACATAAATAAACAAATAAATATATAATAAATCCAATTGTAGGCCTACCACGTATACTGATACTGCCAGGGACGTATGAATCCTGAGTCGATCGATCGACTGACCCGACAAAATTGGTTTGAAATGACTTGTAACTCCCTAGGATTTTCAGAATGTCCCCCCCCTCCCCAGGTTTGGTTACTAAAGTTCAGCCTCACCAAAACTGTACTACCCCTTTAAGTAATTAATTGTGATTAGGATTGGGGAATCGATAATGGATAAGTAGGGATCGATCATGAGATATATGGATCGATCGATCATAGTTGTTAATCGACTGTAGAATGCTGTAATATTATGTGTTAGTTTGCACATTTGGAATAGTTAAATGGTTATGGTTCTTATGGTTAAGAAAGAGCCTGATGATTAGGTATAAGGTTAATTAATTAATTAGATGCCAAGTAATTTGGTGGGTTAACCGTGGGAAATGAGTGAGGATTAGTAGGATTATGATAACTTAAATATTAGAAGTTGGGAGTTTAATTAGTAACGATTGAAATGCAGTATGTAAGGTAGAATAATAGTTGAAGCATGACAAACATTGTGAAGCCTATTCGCATCGTGAAGATCGATGCATGTCGACTATGACGTGCATGCTAATAAATTCACTGGCAGCCAGCAACCTAACGGATTCAGTTTCTTTATTGTCTACTATACTGAATGAATGAGGTTGCTACCCTGTTGTGTGTTTGAACGAGTGACTGCTGCCAAATGAACGCTTAGTGATGGCCATGGCATGGCCGGCATATGAGCAGAGTGCCAGAACGGCATTTTGAGAGTGTAGTTCTGACCATCAACCGACGGGGTGAAAGTCACATCCAACCCAACAGTGAGAGATCTCCATCCAGTGCGGAGAGCCGACAGGTCGTAGATTGCGAACCAAACGGATTCACATACTAGTACGAGCTCGGTGAATCCTGGCCGGAACCGGTGGCGCGTCCAACAAGTCGGCGATTTCGGCATCCTGACAAATTCCGGAGGAACCGATTGTTATACTTCCCGTCGTCTTTTTCAACGAGGGTAGACTGTGGTGCAGAGTCGCGCCGGTACCATACCGAAAAGGGTGTTCCGCTACAATATACAGGATCCTATGGCTATGCGCACAATCACGGCGTCGCGGCCGGAGAGACTGCTGTATGCAGGTTCCTATATGCGCGCACGCACGGCGTAGCGGAGGGACGCTTGGTCACTACATTGCAGATGTATTATATCGCGACTGATGGGCTTCAGGGAACATTGACGGAAAAAAGTAGTAAATCGAAATGGAAAGATTAGGAAAGCACATCATTAATTTCGTTATGTGTTCAATAATTATACCTACATGTAATACTCGATGTAACAGGCCTTAGTGTAAATTAAAACTTAGTGAGTATGTAACTATCACGACTAAAGGGCCTCGGGGAACAATGACGGACGAGGGGCAAAGAAAGAAAAAATACACTGTACATGCTGTATGAAGAAAGAAACACATCTGAAAATGAATCATAATAAAATTAAAAAAATTATGCTGCCACTTTAATATGCCCAGCTGGCTATTTATTTAATCATGTTTTCACCATGGTCAAATCTCGATGTATTCATAGTGTTACAAAAACCACATAATACAGTGATTGGCAAGGGCTGCAGCTCCCACTGTACGCTCCTATGGATTATCTCCTTAGAGGTTTCCATAAGGCTACCTGCCTGCCTAAAACCTGACAAAGACGTGTCAAATAAAATCGATTTAATTTGTTGAAGTATCTTTGTCGACGCCACATGGGTTAGGAAAATCTATCAAGTAATCCAGCTAGAGCACTCGATTAATTCGCCATGAATGGATAGTCACAAATATGCTTTGGCTATGCGTATAAATACAATCTATATGTAGCCCAAAATCTAGACGTCAGTTTTTTTGCATAAGTATTCGACGTACAATCCGTATGCTGGGTGAATAAATGTTGTTATTCCTCAGAGTGATTCATGTAATTCAGGTTAGGATAACGCTGTACTATCCGGAGCTTCAAAAGGAGTTATTCAAACTTGCTAAATTGAGTAGATTTCTATTATAACAGCAAATTTGTTTCCAGCTTCGTTAAGAGCGATCGAACTGTAACTCTATAGAGTTAGGACCAACCATAAGAACTGCTTCATTTTGTTGTCAACATATTTTAGAATATAATATGCAATCTTTAAGTACTGTTTATGCCTATTGGCCATACCTTATGCGAAAATGGCTATTTCTTTTTATATCCTTTTCTATTCATTTTCGCTTTGCAGTTACAGAATTGCCCGTCAGTTGCCCAGACTTCAACAGGACAGTCAGCATAGACGGAGCGATCGGTTTGCACACATTCACAACTCCTGTCTACGGTTCTAGTGATGTTACCCTACTCCCAGGGATTCGTTACTTCTACCACGGCAGCGGTCCAACAGTGAACATAACAGTTCCAGACGGACCTAGCCTCGCAGTTGGAACGCATACCATACTCACGGATATTAGGGATGATGTCCTCCAGAGACTTTGTGTGTCAACCATAACAGTACAAGGTTCGTTGACCTATTACACCTCTGCATGATGTAGAGTTACCTAATACTGGTCTATACCGGTGGTTGGAAAACCTGTTATCGGGATATTAACCCTTTCCATCCCTAAGATCCACAAAGATGGCAAAATGCAGTTAGAAGGACATGGTGGCCAACAAAACCCTTTTGTCAAATATTAGGAAGTTTTGTAGTCATAGGCGTACCCAGGGGGTCAACCTCCCCCCCCTTTTAAGTTGTCTCGAGGCCACTTTTTAGCAGTCTCGACCATCATAACAAATGGTCTCGACCATCATAACCAATGGTCTAGGCCCCCGAAAACCAAATTGTCTCGGTCTCGGCCTCGAAATTTTGTTGACGGATCTCGGTCTTGGCTTAAAATTTGTTTACGGCCGACCCCTCGCCCCCCCCCCCCCCCCCCTCTCCCCGCTTACACGACACTAAACCAGTGGTCTCGGTCTGGGCCTCGAAAATATTTGACGGATCTCGGTCACGGCTTCGAAAATGTTTGACTTTTACCTCCCCCCCCCCCCCCCCCTTGCAAAAATCCTGGGTACGCCAGTGTTTGTGGTATAAGTTGTTTCAATATTATATAGATTATCAAAACGACTGTTACAGTGTTTGCTCATTCTAGTTGATACTTGATTTGCTTTAAAACTTCTCAGTCATTTAAGGTGATATAATGAATTGTTTATCCAGTCGTAAACATTATCCTGAATAAGGGTTTTAGTACCGATGAGATGGAAATGTTATACTATTTGTATACTTCGTCATCATAAAAGGGGATTTTGCTATCGTTCCAGTTATATTCGATGATTGAATTAGACACATTCCGTCACTATATTGAAACAGCTATCACACCCATACCGTTGTCATGCGCTGGGTCCATTCAGACATCAGACTTCCTGCCCAACGTCTTGAGTTTGGACGAGCTCGAAATGGGATATACATTACTTGCAACAAGTCAGCCGGTGAACGTGTCGTACAGCCCTTCCGTAGGACTTCCCTCGAATGGCGGTTCTCTGTTCCCACCTGGTAACACGACGGTGACTGTAAGCGTCTCAGATTCAGCGTCTCAGACGGCATCCTGCAATGTCACAGTCACTAACGGACGTAAGTTGTAAATGTTTGATATCAATGTATAAGTATTTGGTATTTCAGTTCTCTTCTAACATGTTGTAAGCTAATAATGTATTGCAAATTATCGGTGCATGCAATATAGCGAGTAGCTATACCTTGTCCGACCCAAGTCAACCAGTCAACGTGTCTTTCAGTCATCCCATCGGGTTCCCGTCGACTTGCGGGTCTCTGTTCGTCTCTGGTGATGTGGTGACCTCGGACCTATCCGATCCATTCGGCAATACGGCGTCCTGCGCTATCTCAGTCACTCGTCCTAGTAAGTGGAGTGCCCCTGTGTATGCCCACTACGTGTGTCCTTCAGCAAGAAAATTAATCCACAATTGCTGCTCTGTACCCATATATGTACCAATAAAATTGGTACCATGGTAGGGTGTTAATTAGCCTTTGCGCCGTCATCAGTGGCAGCACGGCTAGTATGATCCCCGGGGAGTTGAGAAAGTATGCAATATCATTGCGTGGGTTTGAAATGTACCTGATGACCATGGGTAATGATAACAATTATGCGCCTCGGAACAGGTTACCTAGATATAGATGGTGCGTTATAAATGCCTGATATTATTAGTATTAAATACATGAACTAGGTAGCCCAGAATAACACCTTTGTTTTGTACATGAAACTTTCAACTTGATCAGTTCACTTTGCAAAAACTAGACGTCAGTTTTAGTGGACGTTGGCCCGCGGGTTCGACGTTGGATCTGCATAAGTATTCGACGTGCAATCCGTATGCTGGGTGACTTAATGTTGTGATTACTCAGAGTGATTAATGTAATTCAGGTTAGGATAACGCTGTACTACTATTCCGAGCTTCAAAAGGAGTTATTCAAACTTGCTAAGTTGAGTAGATTTCTATTATAACAACAATGTTTCCAGCTTCATTAAGAGCAATCAAACTGTACCTCTAGGACCAACCGTGAGAACTGCTTCATTTTTTTGGTCAAAATATTTGAGAATATAATATGCAATCTTTAAGTACTTACTGTTTATGCCTATTGGCCATGCCTTATGCGGAAATGGCTATTTCTTTCCTTATCCTTCTCTATTCATTTTAACTTTGCAGTTACGGAGTTGCCCGTCAGTTGCCCAGACTTCAACAGGACAGTCAGCATAGACGGAGCGATCGGTTTGCACACATTCACAACTCCTGTCTACGGTTCTAGTGATGTTACCCTACTCCCAGGGATTCGTTACTTCTACCACGGCAGCGGTCCAACAGTGAACATAACAGTTCCAGACGGACCTAGCCTCGCAGTTGGAACGCATACCATACTCACGGATATTAGGGATGATGTCCTCCAGAGACTTTGTGTGTCAACCATAACAGTACAAGGTTCGTTGACCTATTACACCTCTGCATGATGTAGAGTTACCTAATACTGGTCTATACCGGTGGTTGGAAAACCTGTTATCGGGATATTAACCCTTTCCATCCCTAAGATCCACAAAGATGGCAAAATGCAGTTAGAAGGACATGGTGGCCAACAAAACCCTTTTGTCAAATATTAGGAAGTTTTGTAGTCATAGGCGTACCCAGGGGGTCAACCCCCCCCCCCTTTTAAGTTGTCTCGAGGCCACTTTTTAGCAGTCTCGACCATCATAACAAATGGTCTCGACCATCATAACCAATGGTCTAGGCCCCCGAAAACCAAATTGTCTCGGTCTCGGCCTCGAAATTTTGTTGACGGATCTCGGTCTTGGCTTAAAATTTGTCTACGGCCGACCCCTCGCCCCCCCCCCCCCCCCTCTCCCCGCTTACACGACACTAAACCAGTGGTCTCGGTCTGGGCCTCGAAAATATTTGACGGATCTCGGTCACGGCTTCGAAAATGTTTGACTTTTACCTCCCCCCCCCCCCCCCCCTTGCAAAAATCCTGGGTACGCCAGTGTTTGTGGTATAAGTTGTTTCAATATTATATAGATTATCAAAACGACTGTTACAGTGTTTGCTCATTCTAGTTGATACTTGATTTGCTTTAAAACTTCTCAGTCATTTAAGGTGATATAATGAATTGTTTATCCAGTCGTAAACATTATCCTGAATAAGGGTTTTAGTACCGATGAGATGGAAATGTTATACTATTTGTATACTTCGTCATCATAAAAGGGGATTTTGCTATCGTTCCAGTTATATTCGATGATTGAATTAGACACATTCCGTCACTATATTGAAACAGCTATCACACCCATACCGTTGTCATGCGCTGGGTCCATTCAGACATCAGACTTCCTGCCCAACGTCTTGAGTTTGGACGAGCTCGAAATGGGATATACATTACTTGCAACAAGTCAGCCGGTGAACGTGTCGTACAGCCCTTCCGTAGGACTTCCCTCGAATGGCGGTTCTCTGTTCCCACCTGGTAACACGACGGTGACTGTAAGCGTCTCAGATTCAGCGTCTCAGACGGCATCCTGCAATGTCACAGTCACTAACGGACGTAAGTTGTAAATGTTTGATATCAATGTATAAGTATTTGGTATTTCAGTTCTCTTCTAACATGTTGTAAGCTAATAATGTATTGCAAATTATCGGTGCATGCAATATAGCGAGTAGCTATACCTTGTCCGACCCGAGTCAACCAGTCAACGTGTCTTTCAGTCATCCCATCGGGTTCCCGTCGACTTGCGGGTCTCTGTTCGTCTCTGGTGATGTGGTGACCTCGGACTTATCCGATCCATTCGGCAATACGGCGTCCTGCGCTATCTCAGTCACTCGTCCTAGTAAGTGGAGTGCCCCTGTGTATGCCCACTACGTGTGTCCTTCAGCAAGAAAATTAATCCACAATTGCTGCTCTGTACCCATATATGTACCAATAAAATTGGTACCATGGTAGGGTGTTAATTAGCCTTTGCGCCGTCATCAGTGGCAGCACGGCTAGTATGATCCCCGGGGAGTTGAGAAAGTATGCAATATCATTGCGTGGGTTTGAAATGTACCTGATGACCATGGGTAATGATAACAATTATGCGCCTCGGAACAGGTTACCTAGATATAGATGGTGCGTTATAAATGCCTGATATTATTAGTATTAAATACATGAACTAGGTAGCCCAGAATAACACCTTTGTTTTGTACATGAAACTTTCAACTTGATCAGTTCACTTTGCAAAAACTAGACGTCAGTTTTAGTGGACGTTGGCCCGCGGGTTCGACGTTGGATCTGCATAAGTATTCGACGTGCAATCCGTATGCTGGGTGACTTAATGTTGTGATTCCTCAGAGTGATTAATGTAATTCAGGTTAGGATAACGCTGTACTACTATTCCGAGCTTCAAAAGGAGTTATTCAAACTTGCTAAGTTGAGTAGATTTCTATTATAACAACAATGTTTCCAGCTTCATTAAGAGCAATCAAACTGTACCTCTAGGACCAACCGTGAGAACTGCTTCATTTTTTTGGTCAAAATATTTGAGAATATAATATGCAATCTTTAAGTACTTACTGTTTATGCCTATTGGCCATGCCTTATGCGGAAATGGCTATTTCTTTCCTTATCCTTCTCTATTCATTTTAACTTTGCAGTTACGGAGTTGCCCGTCAGTTGCCCAGTCTTCAACGAGACAGTCACCATAGACGTCGCGACCGGTGTGCACACATACACAACTCCCATCTACAGTTCTAGTGACGTCACGCTACTCCCAGGGATTCTTTACTTTTACCACGGCAGCGGTCCAACATTGAACATAACAGTTCCGGACGGACTTAGCCTAGGAGTTGGAACGCATACCATAATCACGGATATTAGGGATGATGTCCTCCAAAGACTCTGTGTGTCAAACATTACAGTACAAGGTTCGTTGAACTCTCAAACCTCTGCAGGATGTAGAGTTACCTAATACTGGTCTATACCGGTTGTTGGAAATCCTGTTATCGGGATATTAACCCTTTCCATCACAAAGATCTACAAATATGGCAAAATGCAGTTAGAAGGACATATGGCAATGGTATACAAAACCCTTTTGTCAAATTCTAGACTCTTTTCTAGTGTAACTAGTTTCAATATTATATAGATGAACAGAACGACTTCTACGGGTTTGCTTATTCACATTCACACTTGATTTGCTCTCCGACTTATCAGTCATTTAAGGTGATAATTAATGTATTGTTTATCCAGTCGTAAAAAAGATCCTGAATAAGGGTTATAGTACAGATTAGATGCAAATATTATATTATTTGTATAAATTTCGTCATCATAAAAGGGAATTTTCCTATCGTTCCAGTTATATTCGATGATTGAATTAAACACATTGCGTCACCCTATTGAAACAGCTATCACACCCATACCGTTGTCATGCGCTGGGTCCATACAGACATCAGACTTCCTGCCCAACGTCTTGAGTTTGGACGAGCTCGAGATGGGATATACATTACTTGCAACAAGTCAGCCGGTGAACGTGTCGTACAGCCCTTCCGTAGGACTTCCCTCGAATGGCGGTTCTCTGTTCCCACCTGGTAACACGACGGTGACTGTAACCGTCTCAGATTCAGCGTCTCAGACGGCATCCTGCAATTTCACAGTTACTAACGGACGTAAGTTGTAGACATGGTAGATGTTTGTTATGAATGTATAAGTATTTGGTATTTCAGTGCTCTTCTAACATGTTATAAGGTAATAATGTACTACAAATTATCGGTGCATGCAATACGGTATTCCAAATTCAAGGATAACATCTTTGTAATTTTTCACCATGTCTTTCATAGATTGGAAGATTGGACAACGATTTTTTTTTTTTTTAGAAAGAGAATACAGTAAATGTGTTTTTACCATCTTTTCAGTTGCACGTATTCATTATTAACGTAATAATATGTAATGTTAGCGATAACACGACGTTTCCCATAGCGCTCTTTTGATGGCACTATACAGGGTGGCGCAAAAAAACGGAACGGGGCACTTCCCAAAATACAGTTACAAAATGAGTATGTCCATCGGTTAGAGTGTCTTTTCCAATGAAAAACGATACCAAGAACAGGCATTTTGGTCGTGTAGTTTTTGTTTTAGGGCGCTGTGAGTAACACCATGTCAGGTTCCCATTTTTGCAATTTTTTACCAAGTCAGTGCCTAATAAATCGCACTTACTGCCCGTCATACCATTCAACACGCGAGCAATCCACGCGCCATTGTTAGTATGCAATCAGCTGTGTGCCGAGCGGTGCTGAGATAATGGGCATAGTTGTTCGAATAGTATGACAGGCAGTAAGTCTCATTTATCAGACACTGACATGGTAAAAATTGACAAAAATTGGAACCTGACATGGTCTCACTATATAGAAGCGCCCTAAAACAAAAACTACACGTCCAAAATTAGTGTTCTTGGTCTCGTTTTTCATTGGAAAATACACCCTATCCGATAGACATAATCATTTTGTTACTTTACTTTGGGAAGTGCCCCGTTCCGTTTTTTTGGGGCCACCCTGTATAATTGAGACGATACATTAACTTTAATACAATGATGATTAATTATGTTGAACGCGTTACATTGCAGTCACGGAGCTTCCCGTCAGTTGCCCAGACTTCAACAGGACATTCAGCATAGACGGAGCGACTGTACACACATTCACAACTCCCGTCTACAATTCTAGTGACGTCACGCTACTCCCAGGAATTCGTTACTTCTACCACGGCAGCGGTCCAACAGTGAACATCACAGTTCCAGACGGATTTAGCCTCGGAGTTGGACCTCATGATATATTGACGGAAATTAGGGACGACATCCTCCAGAAACTTTGCTCTTCGACGATTACAGTTGCAGGTTCGTCATTATTTCTTCACTCAGTTATCTTAATAATTATGCACCTTACAATACACCTCTCGCCTGTACCATTTCTTAATTTCTTACATTACAAGTCTTAGATGATTATTGTAATATCCTTTTTTTATTTGAAATGCGTTTCTATCCCTTGTGATTGGTAAAGTTCTCCAAAGTGGAATGCATGGATTTTGACAATTCATTGATAGGAGGTAAGCAATCTTATTGAGATTAGGAACATGCTATCCATCTCACATCTTCATCATCTAACAAGAATACAGCCATTCAGGTGGGCTGCTATTGACAATTACAGGGACTTAGTAACATTGTCCAAATCCCCATTTTGCAAATTTCCTGTCAACACACATTCAATTAACGTGACATTTTTACACATGACCTTGTGCACATATCAGATCATACCAATACACATTTATATTAGTCACTCAATACTTTTTGCACTTGTCAACGTCTGGGCAATTCCAAGCATAGCGTCACGTTGAAACCAAACAGTAATCCCCGTTGCAAATTGGATCATGCCAATTGTGTCATCGCTACTGCGAGCATAAATACTTAAATCATCCTGAAAGGGTAATCTTGCGGTAACACCATGACATAATATTTCCCACGTTTCCTTGGAATTGCCCAACTTTTAATAAAAACCTTGTGAAAAACCTATAATGAAAAATAAATGCAGCGTCATAATGTCGCTGCACACACGCTAGTATTATACTACAAAAAAAAGTTTCACAAATACTTATTGTTGATTCTTTTCTACATTCCACAAAAGAGGTAAATCGTTTACCGTTCCCGTCAGCTTGTGATGAGGTCCTCCCACTGTGATGTTATCCATCATCATTATTCCTCATCATCCTCTTGACATTATGTCAACGTATTTAAATTGTTTTGTGTGCAGATACGGTGGCACCGATGCTGACATGCGCCCCATCCATCGACACCGACCCATCTACTCCTAATACGTTCTCTGGGATAGCTTACCCCATCGGAGTGGTGACCACCTCGTACAATCCACCTGTCGGCTCACCGTCTAGCGGGGGCACTCTCTTCCCACCGGGTAACACAACCGTGTTCTTTACCGGGGCAGACGCTCCGGGCAACACCGATTCGTGTTACTTCATAGTTCACAACCCCCGTAAGTATAAACGCAGGTTGTCCTCGTAACTGACTATTGAGTGTTAAAGATTGTTGTTTACGATGCATTTATACACATCGACGCATTGTTATGCAGTGCGCGCAAACTAGCCAGGTTCGTAATGGCGTCCTACAGTGTAGCATCACCACGCTTTATGATCTTTGATTGGAAAACCTCTCAGTCTTATTGCCGACGGGGATGTAAAACATAATTATGCACGTTTTTGTTGCTGGGCATTAAGAGCGTTATGTATGCTAGTATGTACATCTTGCCCCTAGATAACCATTCATTTAGAGTGTTTTAACGTAGAATGGTCGATCCTCCCTTACTCGTTATATATACAACTTTAACTCAAACATATAAGGAAACTGACCAGAAATATAATGTGATTAAAAGCGAGCAAAGAAAAATGGGATTCTAACGGGATTCGAACCCGAGACCTCCGGATTGCCAGAACGGTGCTCTTACCGACTGAGCTATAGAAAACCCTATGACGGCGATCGTCCCTGAAACCCCTTAATTCTTCATTGCTCAAGTGGTCAGAAGCTATTATAAACCTGACATAAACCCGAAGGATGGAAATCAACTTGGGGATATATGCGAGGGATCACCGAAGTGATGCAGCTTTTTTAATAATTAATTCAAACATATAAGGAAACTGACCAGAAATATAATGTTATTTAAAGCGAGCAAAGAAAAATGGGATTCTAACGGGATTCGAGACCTCCGGATTGCTAGACCGGTGCTCTTACCGACTGAGATATAGAAAACCCTATGACGGCGATCGAAACAACTTTTGTTTCATTTATTCTAACTACCGATGCCTTTGAATATTTGTTTGTTTCATAATAACTATGATTATCGTCTTAGTTACGGAACTTCCGGTTGTCTGCCCAGACTTCGATGAAACGGTTGCAGCTTTGCCAAACACTGCCACCTACAATTTTCTACCAATAAACTACGCTTCGAGTGACGTCACGCTGTCACCGGGTGTGACGTACTACTACCACGGTGCCGGTTACCCGAGGGTCAATGTAACAGTCGATGGCGGCCCGGTGCTCGATGTCGGCTCACACACGATCAGGACAGTCATCGAAGATGACGAGCTGAGCAAGACTTGTCTATCTACGTTGGTCATAGAAGGTGGGTACCAATTCTTTTAAGGATAACTTTTTTTCTTATGATTATTATTTTTTCTTCAGTCACTGTAGCATAGCAATCCCATCACATACATACATACATACATTTGTGTGCATGTATATTATGTTGCACAAGTTGTCATAAACGCTGTAAACATGGTAAAGGGTGTCATTCGAAACATTCAATGCCTATAAAACTTGTTAAAACGCCTTTATTATTACTGATTACCCAAGGTTACTATGTTGTGGTTTAACTCCGGAGAGTGTTCATTTGTTTATTCCGTTTTAAATAGCGATTTAAAAAGGTCACATAAACTATTCATATTATTATTTGTTATAGTCTTTCATGAACTTACTAACATACATGCATCTCGCCACCGACGATCACATTCAGGTCGACAAGCATGCAGACGTCGCATATGAATCCGAACGTCCTGCTCGTAGAGTACACTATTATGTTATTATTTCATAAACTTACAGACACCTTGCCACCCACGATTACAGTCATGTCTACAAGCATACAGACGTCGCAGATGCATCCAAACTTACTGCTCGTAGAGGACTTTGAAGATAAATATTATTATTACGTATGTTATTCTTTCATGAACTTACAGACACCTCGCCACCCACGATCACAGTCATCATGTCTACAAGCATACAGACGTCGCAAATGCATCCGAACGTACTGCTCGTCGAGGACTTCGATGCGAACTACGACGTGAGTGAACCAAGTCGACCGTTGCAGGTGTCCGTCGACCCACCCATAGGGCTCCCGCGGAATGGCGGGTCCCTTTTCCCGCCCGGTGACACGACTGTCACGTTACGCGTGACAGATGCGTACGGGAATACCGCGGAACAGGAATTCACCGTGATGAACGGGCGTAAGTGACGAAATACTCAGGTTTTCTGACCTCTTTCTTGTTTTAATTTGTTTTCATCATAATACATATACAGTAGTTCATTTTCTTGAGAGAACAGAAATGCAGAGTATTTTCATTCACGTCACGTGAAGTGACTGTCACGTAACGCGTGACAGATGCGTACGGGAATAACGCGGAACAGGAATTCACCGTGACGACCTGGCGTAGTGTTGACGAAAAAGTGAGATTTTCTAGCGTCTTTCTTGTTTTATTCATTTTCATCATAATACATGTAGTTATTATTCGAATGAGAAACAACTGCAGAGTGTTTCAATGAAAAACAAAATCCATTAATCATTTTAGTTTCTTACAAAATCAACATTTAATTGTATTGGGATGGGATACTACGATGACAGTAGGTCTACTTTTTACAGTTTCGCGAAACTTGGGATGTTCTATCAATATTGAAACTCGGCTGAACTCAACAAACATGTTGAGGATGTCACTTGAACTTGGTATGCACTGAGTTGAAGATGACGATAGAAGAAGATAATACGTTGTAAACACAACAAAAAAAGTAACTCCCCCCTAAGCAAAATGGCGTAACTTTTTAACAAATTGGGTTTGAGCAACATAACTTGGCAGGAATGTTTCTTAAATGATTGGCTAACGTCTCTGTGAAAATGAATTTGATCCGCCATTCATGAGTGAGCACACATTAAAGGAAAAATTTCACTTTTCAAAAGTCACAAGAGTCAAAAAGTGAAAATTCTGCCTTTGATGTGTGGTCACTCATCCATGACTCGACGGACCAATTTCATTTTCACACATAAGTTAGTCAATAAATGTAGGAACAATCCTGCCGAGTTATTTTGCTCAATACCTTTTCGTTAAAAAGTTATGTTATTTGATTAAGGGGGACTTATTTTTGTGTTGAGTTTAATTGATCAGTATTGTTGGAATAAACTCAACAAAAAAGTAAGTCTCCTCCTGATTAGAATAACATAACTTTTTAACAAAAATGTTTTGAGCAATATAACTCGGCAGGATTGTTCCTACACTTATTGACTAACTTCTGTGTGAAAATGAAATTGGTCCATCGAGTCATGCATGAGTGAGCACACATCAAAGGAAAGATTGGCACTTTGTGTGCTCACTCATGCGTGACTCAATTGACCAACTTCATTTTCACTCAGAAGTTAGTCACAAAGTATAGGAACAATCCTGCCGAGTTATTATGCTCAAAACAAGTTTGTCAAAATGTGACGCCATTTTGATTAGGGGACTCACTTTTTTGTTGTGTTTATGCACGCTTTTGTAATACACACAATACAAAAAGTAAGTCCCCTTAATCAAAATGGCGTTACTTTTTGACAAAAATGTTTTGAGCAAAATAAATCGGCAGGATTGTTTCTACACTTTGTGACTAACTTCTGAGTGAAAATGAAGTTGGTCCATTGAGTCACGCATGAGTGAGCACACAAAGTGTCAATCTTTCCTTTGATGTGTGCTCAGTCATGCATGACTCGATGGACCAATTTCATTTTCACACAATAGTTAGTTAATAAGTGTAGGAACAATCCTGCCGAGTTATTTTGCTCAAAACATTTTTGTTAAAAAGTTATGTTATTCTAATCAGGAGGAGACTTACTTTTTTGTTGAGTTTATTCCAACAATACTGATCAATTAAACTCAACACAAAAATAAGTCCCCCTTAATCAAATAACATAACTTTTTAACGAAAAGGTTTTGAGCAAAATAACTCGGCAGGATTATTCCTACATGTATTGACTAACTTACGTGTGAAAATGAAATTGGTCCGTCGAGTCATGGATGAGTGACCACACATCAAAGGCAGAATTTTCACTTTTTGACTCTTGTGACTTTTGAAAAGTGACATTTTTCCTTTAATGTGTGCTCACTCATGCATGGCATGGCGGATCAAATTCATTTTCACAAAGACGTTAGCCTATCATTTTAGAAACATTCCTGCCTAGTTATGTTGCTCAAACCCAATTCGTTAAAAAGTTACGCCATTTTGCTTAGGGGGGGGGGGAGTTACTTTTTTTGTTGTGTTTATTACATTGTGGTAGGTAAATTGTCAAATTGCTCAAACCATTTAACCATTTAAAGTAACTCTTCTTGCTTTTGTAAATGCAGTGACCGACCTCCCTGTAACCTGCCCAAATCTCGGTGCCATGGTGAGCACAGACGAGAGTCGAGTGACTCATACTTTCACACAACCAGACCTTGCAGCCGCAGACATCACATTAGAAACAGGCGTTCTATACTTCTACCACGGTGGCTCTCCTACAGTCTCCAGCAACGTTACCGGTGGACCGGATCTAGCCATAGGCTCTCACATTATCACAACTGTGATAGAGGACAGTGTAGCTGGACTGATGAAAACGTGTACATCTGTACTTGTTGTTATAGGTAAGATTATATTTGACTAACCCTAATAAAGCTTGGGGGGGGGGGGCATTATACCCCCTTTCGTGATTTTTCGGATTGCTCGGGAACGCGTAAAGATGACGACCCGTCGCATCGCCTGATGACTGTTTTTCTTCAAGTCTTGCGCATCTTTAAATCGGACCTACGTTAAAAAAATAGAAGTCACGTGACCTTTTGTCTTTGCATGGCCCGGCCTTTTTAGGGTTAAAGGGAACCAATACCCCAACAAAATGTTCAAATAAATGACAGATGATTACAAAATGACTAACAAGGATGCCAGACATTCATTTGGTAGGCCATTTCAACACAAAAGTTGGTCTAGAAAAGTTATATAATACCAAAGTCATCTTCATAATAAATTCTGTGTTAATAGGTTTGCAGAATATGACCTGTCTATTATCTAGTGCGAATGTATACGCTTTCATAGAATGTACACGCTCGAATTGGCGCTTATGAACCATAATGCCCTGTTATGTTTCATAAGTTCGGGTGAATAATTGCATTTATTTATGAGTAACGCAACACTTTGCAAAGTGTTGGACATATTTTGATATCAAATGCGTGGCGGTACCCTTCAACCCAAACTCACACAGAGTCGACTCGACCCGATCCGACTGGACAGGTGTGCCACGTTTTCAGTCGGATCGACTCAGTGTGCATTGCCTCACGAGTCCGATTCTGCTTATCTTGAGCCAGTCGAAATCCAGTCCGGGCCAAATCAGCTGATTGATCGATTTTGCTATAACATGTATTCTCCATGGACCCTAGCTCGAGTATATATATTCGGGGACCAGTCCTGAATGTGTTATACATGTAGTAAGAACACAAATACATACTTGTAAATTTCCTTTTATCTCCAGCGGCTGAGCTGCAAGTGATGGTCAATACATCCAACCCCTACTATACCGACACCGGGGAGGACTTCTTCACGTACATTCCAAAATACCAACTCACTGGAGGCTACCAGCGTAATGGTGACATCATCTTTCGCATAAACGAGAACTCGAACAACCAGTCTGTTTCACTGGCCGTCGGCCAACACAGTCTGGCCATCACCTTCACGGACGGCGTCCTGTCGAAAACCCTAGCAGTGCAAGTCGTCGTCAGAGGTAGGATTGACCAGGGTCCATATTTCATAAATCATAATGGTACTAGCTTAGTTGCATTGTAAGCCTTTTAGATGAAAGGCTATTATAAGCAATACAAAGTTGGCTTATTTCATGTACATTATGTAGTCATTAACTATAGATATCTGGGAAGGCAGGTATTGCCAACTATAAAGTTAACCCTAGTTGGCAACTTAATTTACGTCTTATCTTAGTCCTATAAATGGACAACCAGACTGTTTTGGGGGCCATTGGTCAACACAGACTTGCCACATTGTCTTCACAGACGGGATCTTGTCCAAAAGTCTAGCGATACAAGTCGCCGTCAGAGGATAGATTGACCAGGTCTCTTGTACCACCGCGGTTTGCCTGAATTGATATTTGAGATTTCAGCCATATACTAATCATGCCAATACCATTGTATTATTTTGTAGGTGTTCCGGTCATACTTGCGGTAGTGGACTTAGTTGAACGTAGTGGTGGCTAACGTTGTTGATCGTAGTTGAACGAAGTTGAAGGTAGTTGAACGTACTAGCATCCGTATCGTACCGTAGTTGTCTGTGATGCTAACTTGGTATTAACTCTGGGGAGCCGTGATCTCCGATTTAATTTTTGAACATGTTCAAAAGAGCGGTACGTTAAAGGCATCCGTAGTAACAACGTACTAAACCGAAGTTTAACGTAGTCTAACGAAGTATGGCGTAGTCTAACGTACTTCGTTACGTACTTAAATGTACTCTAGCGTACTCTAACGTACTTTACCGTGCACAAAACCAGCATCGACAGTCTTGATCCAGACATGTTTAATAACAAAAAATGAGACAAATTTCACAGACCTGCTATGTTTGAAAAACAAGCGCAATGGCCGTACCACTCCACCGGTTGGCTGTTATACTCCGTGCGGAGTTGCTATTTACCGTAGTTTGACGTTCTGTAGCGTAGTCCAGCGTAGTGGCTACCGCAGTCTCTCGTAGTTATAAGCGTAGTCAGACGTACCACTCCGTACCTGTCCGTGAGCAAGCTGTACCCACATTAGCGTAGTCTAGCGTAGTTTAATGTACTTAAACGTACTTATCCGTACCCTTCCGTGGCCAACCACCGTACCTTAACGTAATTCAACGTAGTTCCACGTTGTTCAACTTAGTTTAACCTAGTTTAACGTACACCACGTCTGACCCACATTAAATTACCCTACGGATCACTACGTCCACTACCGTATGACCGGCCCTTTAAACCTTACCATAGTCTTCACATAATTGGTTATTGCTCCTACTCTACCATTATACACGTCGTTAGGGTCCATGTGTCATTAAACCATACTAATTCAGCTCCATTATAAGATCTGTTTAGATTATAAAGCCGAGTAAGTATCCTGATAACGTTTTCATAAACATTAAATGTACACTCTTATTACCAACCATGTGAAAGAATATAATTTTACTAATATTGGATTATACAAATTTGGCCAAGAAACCGCCTACTAATTGATATATTTGCAAAATTATAAATTGATCTGCTGTACCGTTGATATCGCCAACGCGGAATCGCGCATACGCTACGTGCAAATAACCGCGTGCGTTACACGAGGAGTTCGCTTTACGGGCTTGTCCCCAGCTTGTCGATATCTCCAGCCCAGCGATAGCGGCGCGGACAGGTGCGAACGGGCGGTGGATTTATAAATTTCACGGGCAAGTATTAGATTTCTTCCGATATTTCTATATTTAACGATGATTAGGTTCGGATTTTACAACATAAGCCCTATTTAAATACTTATTCAACAATATTGATCAATATAATGTGTTTTCGGCTACTTTCCAAAAACTGGTATTGGGCTTTAACAAAATATAAACGGAACAAATGTCACGAATCTAAGCACATACACTAACTGTTGATGTAATAATATTTTGTGCACAGGCACGACTGAAATCGCAGGGAGTGTACGTCTAGAGAAGATTTACAACAGACCGGCGGTGTACACACAGGAACTCGCTGACGTAACTTCTCAAATATTCTTGGAACTGAAAGTCGAAGTTGAAGATACGGTAAATCAAAGTGTTAATTTTGATGACGATGAAGGTGATGACGACGAGGTGGTGGTGATGAAAACGATTATGATGGTGATGGTAATGATGATGACTATGATGATGATGAATGATGACGACGATGACAATTATGATAGTGATGGTGATTGTAATGACTATGAGGATGAATGATGACGACAATAATGATGCTGATGCTGATGCTGATGCTGATGATGATGATGCTGACACTGATGCTGCTGATGATGATGATGATGATGGCGATGACTATGATGATGATGAAGATGACTCGTTGCACTAGCTTTGTACTCGGTTGAAAGTCTCCAAGGGAGACTTTCGAAACCGAACATTTCAATTTTAAATACTTATAACGGAAAACCGGAACAGGTTCCATGATTTTATTGGTAATACAAATACAAAGAGATATGTGAGTACCGCTAGAGTTCTGTGCATTTTGACAATGTTACTGGAACCCATTTAAGGATATTTATTTGTTTTTACCGAATATGCATGCATACTATCATATAATTCTTGACTCTTTCAACCAATCAGATTGCAGGATTCTCGGTATGAGGTATATCATAGGCAATATTTGATTAATTTCCTAATTGTTAAATTTTTTTTGACAGTTGAACGCTATATACGCAGACTGGCCTGGGTTCTCCCACGCGGACGTGTTCGCATTCACAGAGGGAAGCGTCATACCCAGCTACGTGCTGGTGTTCGACGACGCCTCGCCCGTGAGCGTCACCGAGGTCCAGCAGACGTTCATGCAGGAAGTGACAGGCGACAGCGAGGTCAGAAATGGGTCGGGCCTCTTCCTCATCGCACCAGATGCCTTCAATTTCACATGTGAGTATAGTATAAGATCAGTCTCAGCAATGTTAGACCACCTGAAGCTACCTCCCCTCCAACGAAGAAGGGCAGTTCACAATCCTGGTGATGCTTCTGAAAATCATCTTTCACCACACGGACATGAATATCGGTGATTTTCTTTACATACATGTATCCCCACTAGAACGTGCACGGATGTTTAAAAGGGGCTCCAAACCCAACCAGCTTACCATTCCACAGTCGAACTCACAACCTCATCTCAACTCCTTCCCGAAGGTAGCAAGAGAATGGAATTAATAACTAGAACGGATCAGCTCATCTCATGAAACTCATTAACGGATAACTTCTATACATGACACAGAAACGTTCGAACGCGCACTGCAGAATCATCTGCAGTTGGTATAAGCAACAGTCAGACTAGACAGAAATATACCGTCTCTTCATGGGGTTTACTTTATATTTATTGGAGCGATCCGACCGTCCAGCTAGCGGAATATGAAAAACAGTTTTCGGTCTACAATCAGACCTACCTTATACGTTCTAAGTGATTATATTATATTATATCCAGATCCAGAAGTTTCATAGCATGTTCTTCGTGTTGTACACAGTAAAAACAAATTAAACAACTTTTTAAACAACCAAAAACGCTGTTTAAGCCGGTCCCTCTAACAACGTTGTTTAAAATTTTGAACAACCAAGATCTGGTTGTTCAAAATTTTAAACAATGTTGTTAGAGGGACCGGCTTAAAACGCCAAAAATGCTGTTTAAGCCGGTCCCTCTAACAACATTGTTTAGAATTTTGAACAACCAACATCTTGGTTGTTCAAAATTTTAAACAACGTTGTTAGAGGGACCGGCTTAAACAGCGTTTTTGGTTGTTTAAAAAGTTGTTTAATTTTTGTTTACTGTGTATAGCATCAAGCTTGTCATGCTTTTGTAATTGTATCAGGTAAATATTAGATAATCACGATGTGTACTACACTTTGTTGACATAATTATAAAACTACATGGGATCGATACAAATATGTATGTGATCCAATATGTCTACTGAGTGATGCGTGAACAGCCATGTTAATATTTGTTCACCCATTGTCACACCTTCGTACGTAATTGAAACGGCCCCAGTGAGACTTCAAAATTAAAATATTTCAATCAGAAATATCTTTATAACAAAAGAGAAATCCGGAAAACCGTAACCTGTTCCATGCTTCTTTTGGTAATACGAGTGCAAAGATCTTCTAGAGGTCTTATGTCTAATTAAGTTTTGTCGATTTTGACAATGTTAATATCCCTTTAAGGCACTGCGGCATTTGTATGTATAATACTGTGTTTTATTTGTATACTTCTATTTGTAAATGAAATATTTTGCCTGGTTAGCTAGAAGCCTACATAAACTTAATTTATTACTGCTTAACCATTCAGCTGCAGTATACTATAAGTGATTACCTTTTATATTATCTTTGTAACTGTGTATTTTTTAAATGTATTTTTTGACAATATTTAATTACATTTTCTTCGATTCTCTTTTTAACAGACCCATGCGAGAATCACGCGTGTATCAACAATGGTACTTGTGTGATAGCTATGAATTCAGCGTCAGGATATCAGTGCAGGTATTTATTTGTTAAGTTATTGATTTATCTGCTTTCTATTTATCATTTCATTCATTCATTTATTCATTCATTCATTTATCAATTCGTATATTCATCAATTTATTCAGAAATTCAGACAACCATTCAATATAATGTATTCATACATGCATTTTTCTATTTATCCATCCATGCATCCATAATCCAGCCATAATCCGAATGGCGGGTAAACGCCGCTCCCAGAAAGCCAAGTAGTGTATTAAAGGGGACCACCAGGAAAAAAACAACACATAATTATATGTTTTGGTACCGTTTTGTGATATCAAATAGATACCCAACATTATGCAAAGGGTTGTGTAATTCATAAACAATGCAATTAATAACCACCACTTACGGAACCATAATTATTTCATGGTTCCGTATTTTACGCGCCAAACATTTCCGAGTGCGCCAATTCTATTCGTGCGTACGTTTGGAGACAATATAATCCCGGACGATTCGTTCACTCTGGACAAAGGTAGTCTTCGTACATGCAGACCCATGAACACATGCTTTAGAAATGGTGATGCGTTTTCCAATTATATATATTTTTTTCTGGAAATATATTTTTCTGAACTTGTTGATGGAATGGACTACTAAAGATGTTACCTTTCATTTATAATAATATTATTTTTGGGTGGTGGTTCCCTTTAATTTCGCTTTCCTTGTTTCCTCCTTATCTTTGATATGAAATGTAGGTGCACATCAGAGTGGACGGGAGATTTCTGCGATGTAGCAGTTAGCGAGACAGGTATGAATTCTGATACATACGTAGTGGCGTAGCTGCGCCGGGGGGGGGGGGGGGGGGCACGTCGTGCCCCCTAATAGTTTACAAAAAACAATACAAACATAAGGGGTGGATTCCGAGTGAAAATAAAGAAATACGAAGAACATGCCTCCTAATATTTAACAAAAGTAATACCCGAGTAAACAAGTCATACATAAATACATGAGGTGTTAAAGGGGTAGTTTAGTTTTGGTAAGGCTGAACTTTAGTAGCCAAAACCTGCACAGTTACATTATAAACTAATAGTAATAACTCCACCATGCTCGAAAGATATACAAAATTACAAACGACTAAGTAAAAAGCCTGTTATCATTAAAAAAAGAGCCATTAAAACACAAGAGGGCGCTTTTTAAAAAGGCATTGGTTTCCACCATTTTTCATACAAAATTATGCATGTGATGTTTAATTGATATAATGATTAAATACCGAGTTCATCAACAACTATTTTTAAAACGCTTTTGAAAATTTTTGAAAAAGTGCAAGCATTTTTTTATTTTTTTCTAAAAGTCATCTAATTATTTGGGCCCCAAATAATTATAAGATCAGATATATTTTTGGATATTTCAGCCGTTTCTGGGTCGATTTTGACCAAATAAAGTTTATTCTGCCATTAAAATTGTATGTTCTCTCAAATTCGACACTCAGTTTTGCATTACCTCACAAAAAAATTGTGATGTGCAGCGCCCTCTCTACCAAAACTAAACTACCCCTTTAAGGTGGGCCCCTCAATCATTCGTGTGCCACCAATCAGTCTTGAAGCTGCTTGTTCGATGAATATACATGAATTATGCATAGTATAATAATTATGAATTTATATTGTAACCCATTGCCGCTGGGAACTTGATGCATGAAGTATTTACATAAATCATGTCGATTTTATCAACTTTATGATTATTACAAGATTCTTTCGGGCAAAGAGCTTAATCAGTTTTTCTCCATGTTGATGCAATGCAATTTTGTGTTTACTATCACACAGGTCAGAGTGCACCCTTGCCTTACATACTGATCGGCGTCTTCGCCTTCACCACCTGTCTCAGTCTGCTGGTAAACTCTATGTGCTGTCAGATGTGGTCCAGTCATAGGTTAGTTCCGCCGGTGCGCGACCGCCGCGGTCCGAATATCGTCCTTACGTCAATGCAAATGAAAGGGCAGACGAACTACGTAATGAACCCGTCCACCACCAGACTCAGTGACGACAGATTTCAGCATGTAAGTTATACGTGTAATTTAAAGGGACTTAGTAACATTGTCCAAATCCTAAAAATCCAAAAAATAAAAATGGATGGAATATGAAACAGCATTCATCATAAACCATAATCAATGCATTCGGTCACTTGTGCTGTTTCACATCGATGTACAGGCATGCGCAATGTATTTGGACTTTTGAATTGGGCAATTTTGTCTTTAATCTGTGCTCATTCAGCCATAAAGTGATGCATATCTCTGATTATCACACAAAATGTACATAACAACTGTCGAAATATTGTGGTAAGATGACACCTTGAAAAAATTATTGGTTATGAAATTATGAGCAGTTGTTTAGAGGGGTAGTTACTTTTGTTGATACAGGGCACATCAGGTTCTCGTAGGAATAAGGTTAACACATTATTTACTAGATAATTGTAGAATCGCACTGCTATACGAGCGGTAGCGTAGCATGGTCGGTCTGATTTTTTTTTTTTTGGGGGGGGGGGGAGGGGGAGCTCACAAATTGTTGAGGATAGGGGAGGGCACACCTTATGTATTTGTTATGATTTTTATTTGTATCCCGTTATGTTTCTTATTGTGTTTTTTCCCAAATTATTGGGGACACAGGCCCCTCCTCCTATGTAGTTACGCCACTGGCTACCAGTCATACCACTATATATGGCACGTTAAATGTGAAAATCACGTCTTTTATCTTTAATGTGATGATAATTACACTGACACATCGTACATATTTAAGTCCAAAATGATATCGAGTTCTTGTTTTACCTCATTTTCAACATTTTGTTTCTTCTTATTTAAGGAAACTCATTCCACGACGTCCAGTGGAATTCACTATCCCAATTCACCGGGTTCAGACAAAGTGACACATATGTATCTTCCGGGTCGCGAATACTGGTAGTGTGACGGTAAAAGGTCCCCGCGGCCAGTACAGGCACAGACGTATTTAAGGTGGTGCATATAATTAATTATCTCCGATGCAGTAGCCAGAGGCCAAACGTCTAATTAAGAAATAACATTTATAACACGTATATCACAGGAAGTGAGCATACAGTCGAGATTCAAGAATTATCTTCCACGCAAACTATCATTTCTGGAATAATTGCGGTGCGTTTGTGCGCGTATATTCCCGTATTTTTGTGTGTGTGAATGGGAAACACGAAGTGACAGGTATTGTGGAGTTTGCATGAGATTGTGCTAGTTAAGCCATGTTAGAGTTTACACGAGTTCATTACTCGGACACACGGAAATAGTTCATGAACTTGAATTTATAATCAATTTAATGAATGCCTCATGATTGACAAAACGTTAGAAGGTATTTTAATTAGAGCGCGATCAAGATCATCAGATTTGTGCTAAAAAATTGATGCCTTTCTTTCTAACTTGTTAAAAGGATGATAGCTTCAGAAAACAAAGAGAATCGGCCTAAAGAGTAAGACTACTATGCAATTATTTTGATTGTGTGTGTGTCATTAGAATATTTTATTTATATCTGTGAACTTTTGAATGTCAGTGATATTTCATCAACTCGATGTACATTACGTATACTTGGTATCTTTGTGGTTCATGGAATGTTTTACTGAAATTGATGTATTAAGGCCCTGTCACACCGGGCGCGAATAGGACCACGACTGCAGTCCGAATGCGGTACGAACTGACCGGACAGAAAACTCGAAGTGGTACACAAAGTACCGACCATAGAGCGAGTTCCCTACCCATGTTCTACACATGTTGTACGCATTGTTACGAATGCCAAAAGAATGCAGTAAGATCGCGGTACGCTTCCATTAAGAATTACGAAGAAATCGTACGAACCCACACGGTCTCACTACGATTACAGTAAGAATGCAGTAGGATTGGTCACGAACCACTACGATTGCGACACGAAAGTGATACAAATACAGACGATTTTTCTAGAATCCTGTACAGACATATCCAAATTTCCATTTTGTTTGTCAGATAATATAAATACTGTAGCTTCTCACGCCCAATTTATCATTTCTGCCACATCTCTCGAAAGGTCCACATCCTCCCGGACAGTCAAATACAAGTACAAACTAGATTTAAGAAGATTCCGGAACGTTTCCTGATTATAGACAAAAGTATCCGAATTCGGATATTTTGATCTATATTAGCATAGTATTCGAATTCGGATACTTAGCGCGAACGATAGGAGACAGCCACCACCACCAATCGCTACGATAGGGGAAGAATGCCAGTACGCGCATGTACGCTCTTATTACGCACCAGTACGAACGAAGTAAGAATGCGCGATCTCAATTAAATCGTGAGTTGACCGCGAACGTTTTGAACAGTTCAAAACTGTCGAGGCCCTCCCGCGAATAGAGGAGAACTGCCCCGAGTTACCGAGACTCCAACAAGAACCCAGTACGAATTAGGAAGAAGGCTCACGATTTCTACATTCGTACTCATTCGTACCGCATTCGTACTGCATTCGCGCCAGGTGTGACTGGGCCTTTAATATCAGACCTAGAATGTATAATACTTTTCATACCTGGGGGAAAAAAAAGTTTCTACTTTATTATTGTAATAATTTACGGGTGGCCTATATAGGGTCACAATCTGTTAAATTATTTATTTTCATTCGTTGTTATTCTTGCTTTAAACAAAATTGTTTTGTCAAATTATTATGAGGTCAATGGGAGGACTTGAGAGGGGATACTCTACGTCAGTGCTTGTAATTGATTTAAATTTGTGGATTCGTCGTCATTGACGTTTCATTATTATTGCATTTATTATATATTTATTTGCTGTAACTACATGTACATATTCATTGCCAATTACTTCTTGCATTTACAATGTTTTTCATATTATTGTATAAATCACTATATATTTATTGTTATTTTTATGCTTGTGGACCCCTTTGAAAATCAGCTGTGCTGAAAGGGCCATCCACCCTATGAGAGGAAATAAATAAATAAATAAATAAATAAATCATCATCATCATTTCAATTTCAATTTAGTTTATTCAACACTTTCATTAAAAACATACAAAAGAAACATATCAAAATACAATCAGCATACAAATATCAATATTAAAATATCAATACAAAAAAGCAAAAAACAAATTACATGAAAGTGTTTGGTACCAGTAGAAAGGCTGAGCCTTATATGGAAACTGGTACCATCCTAGACAAAAATATAGCAATATTTAAAGTGTGATAACAACATCAAGTAATTATAAAAGTACATAAACACAACACACACACATACACATACCATACAGGCCTTGGGTGTTATTATTGCACAGTGTATTTATCAAGTACAAAGGTTTTGTATCTCTTTTTAAAAACATTTAGAGAAGGACTCTCTCTAATATGACTGGGCAAATTATTCCATATTAAAGGACCATTGCAAAATATAGATTTATGAAAGGCTGAAGTTCGAGTGCAAGGCAAGTTAAAATTATTGCAATTTATTGTCACATGTTCATGTACTGTCGAAGTTAATTTAAAATGACTTAAATTGGACGGAGGAAGTAAATTTGTAAAACACAAGTACGTCAAAATGGCAATTTGAACAGTATACATATCATATATATTTAAAAGTTTAAGGCTTAAAAAGATTGGCAAACTAGGGGCAAGGTATTCACTATGATTTATAATGCGAATTGCTTTTTTCTGTAATTTTAAAAGTCTATTCATATTAAAGTTTGTGCAATTTGCCCAGGCAAGAATGCAATAATTCAAAAAAGGTAAAAATAAGAGTATTATACAGCATCATTAAAATATTTTTAGGAAGCATCTTTAATCTATATAAAAAATACCTATGTTCTTAGACAACCTATTGCAGACATCACCAACATGTTCATTCCAAGTTAGTCTTTCATCGATTATGACACCTAATTTTTTTTTTTACATATTTCACCTGCTCAATATAATCTCCTTTAATTCTTATAAGAAAGTTACCCATATCAATGTTTCTATTGGAAAAAATCATATAATTTGTTTTTAAATATTCAAGTTTATTCATTTCAAACCAATCTACTAATTTACTAAATTCTAAATTAAAACTTTCTTGTAGAAACTGAGCATCATTATGGGACATGAATACGCTGGTGTCGTCTGCAAAGAGGATTAATTTTAACATCTGTGAAACATTACAAATATCATTAATATACAAAATAAAAAGTAATGGACCAAGGATCGAACCTTGGGGCACTCCACATTTACTGCAAGGTGATGAGACTCGACGTTTTCATAAGAAACGAACTGCTTTCGATTACTCAAATAACTTTTAAACCATTGCCATAAAGTGCCACGAATACCATATAAATGAAGTTTTTGTAAAAGAATAGAATGATCAAGGGAATCAAAAGCTTTACTTAATTCTAAAAATAAACCAATCATTATGTCTTTATTCTCTAAAGCATTCAAAGTTTTATAAAGAAATTCTATAAGAGCAGAAGATGTGGAATGCCCCGTTCTAAATCCGTACTGGTTTTCATTAATTATATTGCACTTCCCCAAGAAATCATATAGACAAGTGTATACATATCTCTCCAATATTTTAGAAAAAATGGGGAGTACAGATATTGGACGATAATTATTAAGATCTTCTCTTGAACCACTTTAATGGATGGGAATAACTGGCAATTTTCATTTGCTCTGGGAAAACACCCGTGGATATAGATAAATTTATAATATCACACAAAGGAAAGCATAAGATATGTATAACTTTCTTCACCAAGGATACATCAATTCCACCATAACCGGGACTTTTACCATTTTTAATATTGCACACAATATCTATAACATCTTTAGGAGTACATGGCTTAAAAAATGCAGTTAAATTATTAAATTGCACATATTTCGTGTAATCATTAGAATTTCTACAGGATGAAGTTTTTTTGGCCAATATTAATAAAGTATTCATTAAAAACATTACATATTGCACTTTTACCTTCTACAGAGTGACCATTATAATTAACTTTCTGGGGTAAAGTATATTTCTTAGAAGCATTACCAAGAATATTATTCACAACTTTCCATGTTTTCTTAATATTACCTGCAACAGCTACAAACTTTCTCTTATAATAGTCACTAGCAAATTACCCGTCACCAGATCTTTGAGTGAGATATGTTGAATGTTGTATTTTTGTAAATCTTTTTTTGTTGATATGTCCGAGTGTAAAAAAAAACATTTGGTTTAGTAATGGATTCTAAAATTATTGTTAGTTAAATAAGTTATGAGAGCGTATCAGTGGTCAGCATTTCGTCAAGTTCAGCACCAGTCACTAAACATACGTATAGTATACAAATTCATAATACTGGGCAGCATGCAGGCAGTGAGCAAGGGGGGGGGGGGGGGGGTAGTGTTAGTAAGTGAGGGGTGATGGGTACTGGACGTATTAGACAAAGTAATACAAATAGTGTTCAGTTTCTTCAACAACAACAAAACAGTAAACATGGTTAAGTAGTAGTAGCTGTAGAAGTATTATTGTTGTTAGTAGTAGTAGTAGATATAATAGTAGTAGCATCAGTAGTAGTATAGTAGTAGTAAAAAAAAAAAAATGTCTGTTTGGGGGGGGGGGGGTTTGAACTCCCCCCCCCCCCCCCTCCATTTCAAATCTTAACTGGTCTCGAAACCACATTTTAGTGGTCTCGAGACCAAATTTAAGCTTGTCTCAATACCAAATTTAAGCGGTCTCGACTGTCATTTTTCATGATCTCGGGCTCGAAAACTGCGAAAACCGTAGTCTCGGGCCTCGAAAATGTCAAAAAAACATTGTTTCAGCCTCGAAAATGTCGAAAAACCGTGATCCCGGCCTCGAAAATGTCGAAAAACTGTAACCTTGGCCTTGAAAATGTCGAAAATTGTTGGTCTCGGCCTCGAAAACTGAGAAAACCGTAGTCTCGGCCTCGAAAATGTCGTCAAACTGGTGTCTCGGACTCTAAAATGTTGACAAACTGTGATCCCGGCCTCGAAAATGTTGAAAAACCGTGATCTCGGCCTTGAAAATGTCGAAAATTGTTGGTCTCGGCTTTTTAAATTTTTTACGTTTCATGGTCTCGGCCTCGAAAAGTGCGAAAACCGTAGTCTCGGCCTCGAAAATGTCGAAAAACCGTGGTCTCGGTTTTGAAAATGTCAAAAATTGTTGGTCTCGGCCTCGAAAACTGAGAAAACCGTAGTCTCGGCCTCGCAAATGTCGACAAACTGGTGTCTCGGACTCAAAAATGTTGACAAACTGTGATCCCGGCCTCGAAAATGTTGAAAAACCGTGACCTCGGCCTTGAAAATGTTGAAAATTGTTGGTCTCGGCTTTTTAATTTTTGTACGCTTCATGGTCTCGGCCTCGAAAAGTGCGAAAACCGTAGTCTTGGCCTCAAAATGTCGAAAAACCGTGGTCTCGGCCTTGAAAATGTCGAAAAACCGTGATCCCGGCCTCGAAAATGTTGAAAAACCATGACCTCGGTTTTGAAAATGTCAAAAAGTGTTGATGTCGGCTTTGAAATTTTTCTACGACTACCCCGGCCCGCTGACTAAAAGCCCCCGTTCAAAAGATCCTGGGTATGCCACTGCTTAAGTGCAAAAACAAATACGTATACACTTCGAGTAGACATTTACAAAAAGCATTTAAAATGCAAGTGAACAACATATTTCGGTAGCCCTCATTCACGAAAGGATCCCTGTTTTTTTTCTTCAAATTTTGAGAAATTTGTTTTTGTCTTATATATCTCCATCACGCACCAAACATCGGCATATACAACAAAAAAAAGCACGTTCTGATCATAATTAATTCAGTCATTCACTCATGCAGCACAGAAATGACTCCAGACATCACAAAAAGAACGATTTAATTGACTTTCCAGAGTTGGAAATTGACACTCGTTTTGCAGTGTGTGAACTACCGGCGGACTACCAGTACCGCACAACACACTACACGAAAATGTACTGTTGGGACTGCTGCATGCACTCTCGTAGCGCGAGACAATCGCAGGTCCGATCGTAATCGACATTGTTGGGGATTTTCCCCGACATGACTCTTTAAAATAAAACAAATTGACAGGGTATTTGGTGTTAAGTCTTATAAATGTATGATTAATCATATATTTAAGTTTCGGCTTTGCCCAAGGGTGATAAATAATGACATTTTCTACTTTTCTGAAGCTTAAATTATTTTTGTTTTGTGGTGGGATCATGCCTATTTTTAAATATTTTCTCACATTATTTTGTTCGAATATTATATTTATCAGTAAAAATAGGTTATTCTTCTTTCATTTGGTATATGAAATATGAATTTTGGTAAGGTTTCAAGAGAGATACGGCAGTTTTTCCAAGGCACTTCAATAGCGGTCACCTCGTAAACAACTGAGGTGCTCCAGACGAAAGCTTATCGCAGACTCACGCTCCCCGTCTGACCGGTAGTAATTTGTTCAATGTTTGAGGTATCACTTTGGTTATACAACGCACTACGGGTTTGTTTTTCGCACGCACATTTCGTAAGTAGAACCTGCATCGCGATTTTATTGCCCAGACGCAGCTTGAAAACTGCATTCTGGACACATCACTTTGGTTAGTAAAACGCACCAAGGGTTTTTTTTTTCGCACGCACATTACGTCAGTTTAGAAGCTGCATCGCGATTTTATTGCCCAGACGCGGCTTGAAAACTGCATTCTGGACACATCTTGGCGACCGAAACATTTTGGCGACGGAAAAATATTGGCGACAGACAAAAACACCGTCCTCTTATTATAATATAGATTTTTAACTTTCTTGATTTCAAGAGTAACAGTATTTCTAAAATTCTTATACACAGCATATCTATAATCAGATTTGTTTCGAAGGTACTTTTTATACAATACATATTTTTTATTACAAAGTTTGCGTAATTCTCTTGTGAACCAAGGTTTATTCTTAAATTTTTTTTTACATGGCAGTGCTTCAATTGGAAAACATTTATTATAAACAAGTACAAATTTATTTTTAAAAAAATTTTAAGCATAATTCGAGCTACCAGAATTCACAGTCCAACATATGTTACGTATTTCATTTACAAACTGGGCGCAGTTTGAATAATTAATTTTGCGTCTATATATTACATGAGGATCATTCACATTATTCACAGCATAATCAGAAATAGAAAATACTGGGAAATGATCACTTATATCAGCAATCAGCACATCAGCATGGGATTGTTCGAGGTCATTTGTAAAAATATTATCTAAAAGAGTGGCTGAAGTATTGGTAACACGTGTCCGGCTGTTAATCAATGAATAAACCGAATTAGTCATACATAAATCAAGAAAGTTCATAACATTCTGGCAAGACATGAGCTCCAATAAATCAAGATTAAAATCACCTAGAAGATATAAACATTTATTTTCTCTATTAACAATACTAAAAATATAATTAAGATAATCTAAAAACAATTGCACATTTTGATTGGGAGGACGATAAATAATACCTACCACTATATTTTTTTACAATTAGAGTGTTTAATTTCAATAAAAAGTGATTCAGTGTGTGGCATATTTAAATCTAAATCAATTCTACGATTAAAATAAAGATTACTTCTCACATAGAGGCCAACACCGCCACCTCTTTTGCCTTGCCTTTCTTGGGATATAAAAGTAAAATCATTAATCTCATACAAAGGACTTGGTTCCTCTAGCCAGGTTTCAGTTAACCCATCACTGAAAAGGACATGTCTAAAACATCAAAAAGTGACAGCATATCATCAAAATTCTTTTTCATACTCCTACAATTTACATGGACACAAGAGAACTTCTGGTCAAGGTCTTCTTTTATATAATGATTTGAGACAAAATTATTATATTCTTCTGGTGTAAAAAACAATTGTTCAGGCCCAAATGATTCATCTTCATCACAACGAGGAGATAACTATTGAGATACATGGTGAACTTTGTTTGAATGTAATGCTTGTAGCAAAGCTTCTCTTTCCAACATTTTAAAAATAACCAAGGCTCAGTACACACAAACAAGAAAACACACACACACACTACACACATGCACATCAAAACGCAAACTGCTAAAATACAATGTTCTGTATACAAAGTTAAAATCACGTAATATGAAGAAGGAAAAAAAGGCAAGGAGTAGTGGACTTGTAACAAAATTTAAATACAAAAAGTGTTTGATGAGACAGGTTGGGTAAAAGTCATAATCATCATTATCATCGTCTTATTCTTCTTCATTATCTTGTCATTGTCATTCTTTGTATTGAATAGTAACCATAACCTCTGGAAACCCAGTAACTTCTTCATTTAAAGTCTAGTAATAGTATTATTGACATTAATGTAATTATTAGTAGTATTATTATTATAATAATAATAATTATTATTATTATTATTATTATTATTAATATTATTATTATTATTATTATTATTATTATTATTATTATTATTATTATTATTATTATAAGCATAATTATTATTATTATTATTTTTATTATTATCAAAATAACAACCGATCGAATAAAATGTACGAATATTTAATACAAATGATCGATCATACATGTCATAGATCGAATTAAAGCGCAAACATTGTTATTAAAACGAAATTGTAATTGTTTCAGATAACTACGAAAAGAAAGATTGTGGAATGTGGAAGCGTATGGGGATGGTGCAACAAAAAAAAGGGAAAAGGGTTAGGGTTAAAGGGGTAGTATATGCCTTTTTTTGGCATAATTCTGCTTGTGTAAATACTTTTGTAAGAAAGACATTTTGTTACTATTCAGTAGTATAAACATTACTATAATTATATTAAAAGTATTGTGCTTGGTTAGTAAATGGTTTCTTTTCTGTGTAACGAATCTTCTTACATTCTCATCGTCACGTTTTTATCAGGCTTCATAAAGTTACAATATGATTTATTTTACAAGGATTTTATAGTAACTTTGTTGACATGCGCAAAAAACTAGCAAATGGTTAATAAAATAATACGATAATTATCTTTTATAAGGGAAGATAAATTTGAAAAACCGAAAGCTGCAGCTGTTCTATGCTTCTTTTGGTAATATCACTTTAAATAAAATGGAGCCTGAAGTAAAATGTAGAGTATCCTTCATAATGTTTTTTTTTCTTTCTTTCTTCTCTTTCTAAAAAGTGTAATAGTTATAAGACAAACTTTTAACTTTTTGTTCTCATGACGAAAACATATCGTAGTCGGCAGGATTCGAACCTGCGCGGGGAGACCCCAACAGATTTCTAGTCTGTCGCCTTAACCACTCGGCCACGACTACTGTATGAACATGTAATTTTATTAACAGTTTGTATAATTACCTGCTAATGCTGTCTGATTAACATGAACAAATGACGAATGACGAATATATCTAAATATTTGTTTAAAACTTGTTTTCTTTGTTAAAATCGTACTGTCTAAAGTCAGTGACGTAGATCTGTTTTGAGAAGTGGGGGGGGGGGGGGGGGGGATGATGCGAGAGAGCGAAGACACTCGGCATTTATAGAATGGAGAAGGGAAAGGTAATCACACGAGTTACCAGAGGACTGGCCCCCTTCTGTAACTTTCGCTACATTTAGTAGACGTGTGGCCTAGGGCTAATGAAACGGAGATAGGCACCGCCTTATGTGCCAACATTGGTACGGGAAAGACTTTAACTTTTTTAACCTGATGATTATATCAAACACAGAAGAACCTATACACACCCCCACACACACAAACATCCCCACATACACATACACAAACGCAAACACAAATTATTACTGTTATCAGATTATTTCCATTATTATTGTTATTATGCATTTTATAAAAATTGAAAGGGGTAAGGCTGAGCTACAAACTAATAGTTATAACACCACCATGCTCGTAAGGTATACAAAATTACAAACGACTAAGTAAAAAGCCTGTTATCATTAAAAAGATCCGTTAAAAACTCAAGAGGGCGCTCTCTAAAAACTCATTGGATTCAACCAATAAATATAAAGAATAACCTCTATTATAAATATAAGTTAGTTGGAACTGATCAGTCTAAAATAAAATATACATCGTATAAAAATACTTTGACTAAAATAATTCGTTTGGAAAAGAGAAAGTATTTTGTGGATCGCTTAGAATTATATAAGCATGATATGCAAAATACCGGTACGTGGAAAAGTATTAAACAAGCAATGAACGTAGTAAAAAAATAAATGTGACATAAATAAAAATTAATGTTGATAATTATATTGTTGAAGATCCTCACATTATACCTAATATCTTTAATAAACAATTTGTTGAGTTGTTAGGCCAATTCAATATGTTTGTATTCCTATACATAGATTTGAGATATTGGATATTGTTTCTAATTTAAATGATAAGAAA
This sequence comes from Echinarachnius parma, assembly GCA_037951105.1. Taxonomy (NCBI): domain Eukaryota; kingdom Metazoa; phylum Echinodermata; class Echinoidea; order Clypeasteroida; family Echinarachniidae; genus Echinarachnius; species Echinarachnius parma. The sequence goes on from JBAMJV010002506.1 coordinate 90,436, forward strand.
AGTTCTGGTTGTGATGGTATAAATAATTTTATTTTAAAAGGCAATATTCTTTACATAATACATCCTTTAGTTCATACTTTGAATTTGTCTTTGTTAAATGGTCAAGTCCCTAACACAATGCTAATATATAATGCTAATATAGCTAAAGTTATTCCTTTATTTAAGAAGGGTGACAAGTTAGATATTACTAATTATCGTCCGATTTCTTTATTGCCATCTATTTCTAAGAAACTTGAAATAATAATATGTATTCCATTAGTTTCTTTTTTGAAAAGTGAAAATATTCTCTCGAATTTTCAGTTTGGTTTTAGAGAGAAATATAGTACTACCCATGCTTTATTGTCTTTTATTGAGAAAGTAGCCCATGCTATTGATAAATCTTTCCACATGGTGGGTGTTTTCCTGGATTTCCCCAGGGCCTTCGACACAGTTAATCATGATATTTTACTTTACAAACTTTCTCATTACGGTGTGCGTGGTAAGGCCTTGGAGTGGTTCAGGAATTATCTCTCTAATAGACAGCAATATGTATTTGTAAATAATCATAGTTCAGAGTTATGTAATATATATTGTGACGTCCCACAAGGAAGCATCTTAGGCCCACTCTTATTTATTTTATATATTAATGATTTCAGTAGGACCATCTGATGTTCTATCGTTTGTTCTTTTCGCCGATGACACTAACTTATTTTTTTCTCACGATAATCCACACACTCTTGCAGAAACAATCAATGCTGAATTAGTCAAGGTATTAAAGTGGATTAGAGCCAATAAATTATCATACAATTTGCAGAAAACTAAATATATGCTTTTTAGTAAATCTATACATTCGTTACCCATAGATATTGCTTTTTACGATTTTATATTGGAAAACGTTTCTAATATAACATTTTTAGGGGTTACCGTAGATAATCAACTTTCATGGAAATTTCATATAAATAATATTTGTAAAGTTATTTCTCGCAATATTGGTATTATTAATAGATTAAAATCCCACCTCCCCTTAGCATCCTTACTTATGTTTTATTCATCTTTGATATTACCATACTTAAAGTATTGTATTTTAACTTGGGGTAACACCCACGTAACATTATTAGATAAATTGTTGTTATTGCAAAAGAAAGTATTTCGTATTATTTTTAATATGGCCCCACGCTCTCACACAGACTTTTGATGAAATGTAAAAAAAAAAAACAATTAGTTCATAAGTACCCAACTAGACATTCGGGAGAATTCCATTTGCCTTTATTGAGAACGTTATTAGCTCAAAATACATTTATTTATAATGGTCCTAAATTTTGGAATAATCTCAATGATAATATTAAGAATGCAACTTCATTTAATTTGTTTAAGAAAAAGATTAAAATATTATTATTGCAATCTTATGAAACTCATTAAATTGAGAAGTATGGTTGTCTCCCTATGTACTGTTACATTTTTATAAATTACATTTTGTCAATACAAGGTCATCATCTATATGTTAGTGTTATAGTTTATTGTAATTGCCTTCCAACTTTCTTTTTTTTTCTTCTTTTTCTATTGAGCGCTCTTTTATCTCTTATACCCGTATGCGTCAACAGTTCTGTCTCTGTCCACATCCAACCATCCTTTCTCTCCATCCTTTCACGTATGTTACTTTTTCATCTTTTCATCTTTTCATTGTGCTATGCACGTTGTTTTGTGTTGTGTCATATTATTTTGTTCTACTCCTCGAAGTCTCTGTCGGCTCACCTTATATGTTTTTAGTAACCTTTACTGGAAGCAATTCCAACTGAAATGTACAATTTATTGTACATTTTTTTAAAAGTACGTTTGTAAAGTATTATTCGACTTGTTTATGAATTATTATTCAATTTCTTTATTATTACTCGAAGGGTCCACAATCTACAAGCATTGCTTTTCAGTGGATCCCTCCATTTCCAAACACATCATTTATTGTATATGATTCTAATGTTCATTGTACATATGTTTAATTTTACATAATGTAACCTTTGTTTTGTTTTGTACAATGCTATGTATATTAATTTTTAATTCAAACATATAAAGAAACTGACCAGAAATATATTGTGATTAAAAGAAGGCAAATAAAATGGGATTCCCTGAAACCCCTTAATTCTCATTGCCTGAATGGTCAGAAGCTATTATGAACCTGACATAAACCCGAAGGATACAAATCAACTTGGGGATATATGCGATGGATCACCGAAGCGATACAGCTTTTTGTAATAATATATTCAAACATATAAAGAAACTGACCAATTAAGGGGTTTCAGGGACGAGCACCGTCTAGGGTTTTCTATAGCTCAGTCGGAAGAGCACCAGTCTAGCAATCTGGAGGTCTCGGGTTCGAATCCCGTTGGAATTCCATTTTCTTTGCCTTCTTTTAATCACAATATATTTCTGGTTAGTTTCTTTATATGTTTGAATTAATTATTACAAAAAGCTGTATTGATTCGGCAGTTTGGTGATCCCTCGCATATATCCCCTAGTTGATTTGTATCCTTCGGGTTTATGTCAGGTTCATAATAGCTTCTGACCATTCAGGCAATGATAATTAAGGGGTTTCAGGGACGAGCACCGTCTAGGGTTTTCTATAGCTCAGTTGGAAGAGCACCAGTCTAGCAATCTGGAGGTCTCGGGTTCGAATCCCGTTGGAATTCCATTTTCTTTGCCTTCTTTTAATCACAATATATTTCTGGTTAGTTTCTTTATATGTTTGAATTAATTATTACAAAAAGCTGTATTGATTCGGCAGTTTGGTGATCCCTCGCATATATCCCCTAGTTGATTTGTATCCTTCGGGTTTATGTCAGGTTCATAATAGCTTCTGACCATTCAGGCAATGATAATTAAGGGGTTTCAGGGACGAGCACCGTCTAGGGTTTTCTATAGCTCAGTTGGAAGAGCACCAGTCTAGCAATCTGGAGGTCTCGGGTTCGAATCCCGTTGGAATACCATTTTCTTTGCCTTCTTTTATATTAATTTTTGTTGGAAATGAAATAAACTAAACTGAAACTGAAACTGAACCATTTTTAATTTTAAAAATGTGCATTTGATGTTTTGTTCAAATAACGATTACAATTAATAGAGAGATCATCAACAACTATTATTGTTGGACCACACAATAGTTACACATGGTTATATTTATGTATATTTCAGCCGTCTCTGAACCGATTTTGATTAAATAAAGTTGATTCTGTCATTCAAATTGTATGCTCTTTCAAATTTGGCACTCAGTATTTGTATAACCTCTTTGCAGCACCCTCTATACCAAAACTCAACTATCTCTTTAACAAAACACCCCACTTGGTGATTTAAAAGTAAAGGCCCAGTCCATACTGACGATTTTCACGGCGAATCGCAAATATTTGACGTTCGTCGAGAAATTCGCTTAGGTCGTGTTGCATCGTATTATATCGTATCGGTTCTTCCCCAAAACCATGGGCGTAGATCTGTCATTGATACCCATTCAACTGGGGGATGATCTATTCATTCATCCCCCCTGATAAATAGGTATTACGTAAGTCGCTATGCCCATGCCCAAAACCGTGGCTAAATCGAGTCGATTCGTTCTAGTGTATCGTTACGAGTCGCCGTGTAAATCGTCAATATGGGACTGGGCCTTTAGTGAAAAGCAAATACAATAGTTCAGTCCTTTTTTGTGTATCTTTGAAGCATTATAAACTTCAGACGAAATGTGCGATGTCCAGATTGAAAAACAAAATGTGAAAGGATGTTTAAATAGCAAAACTTAAACGCGAAAAAGACGTAGTGAAGGTATTAATTCAATTAAATTTCGTTTGTTTAATATTTGAATAAAATATACATAATACAGTCTGTTACATTTTACATGGGCAAAAAGGGTACACAAGCAAACTAAAACTACTAAATCTGAGCATATGCTGAACACACTTTGTCGGGTTTATAGGGTTAGATATACGGTTAGAGAACTGTTGTGATTAGACGTCCAGTGAAACCTCTATCTGTTGCAGTACCGCAAACAAAACAAAAAAAACACATCGCATATCAAATTATACTGGACAAAGTCCGTGTGAGATATATGAACGTCGCCCTCTACGCGGCGATTCAGTTACGTTAAGGAATGACGTATTGCAGCAGCAGCTGCTGCAGCTGGTGTCACATTATTTTGTTGAAAGAAATAGTGATAAACAATAATGAGAAAATGTCGACAGATGCAGCAGACTGTTTTTTCAGGATGACATTGTTTAATTGTGTATTGTTTCTTTTTTTTTGTGACAGATGTATATCGGCCGAATTTATAATAATAATAAGGATAACATAGGAATAACACGCACCAATTTCCGTGCGACATATTTAAGTCATCATTATTGTATTATTTCTTTGGTAGGTTGACCTTAGAAATTTGGCAAGTTTGTCAGACGTGTACGTGTGACATGATCTATAATATATAATGTATATATTTATTTACAATTGTGACACAAATTCATATCTACGTATTTTGTCTAGTCAGTCGACCTTAAAAAGATAACAATTTTGACGCAATAATTTACGTTATTAACTCTTAAAGTGCCAGGGATTTTAATGCTCTATATGGCATTTATGTGTATTGTAATTCGCAAAAATGCGAGCTTGGCACTCAAGGAGTTAACAACTATTAAATAAAAATCATATTGTTCTTAATATACGTATTTGTCTAGTCAGTTGACCCGAGTAAGGTGACAGTTTTGGCACAAACATTTAAATGTAGAGAGGCAAACGTTTTTATTGTTCAAGGGAGAGGTAAGTTTTGGTTTAGAGGGCGCTTCGAGAAATAATTAGGTAATGAAAAACTAAGTGTAACATTTGAAAGAGTACACAATTTTAAAGGATAGAATCAACTTTGTTTGATCAAACTCGGTGCAGAAACAGCTGACATAATCTATAAGTATATGCGATTGGAATAAATGATGGGGAACAACTTTCATTCAATACATTAAGAAACTGCTTAAAATCCTACACATCTCGGCCGCAGAGCGGCCGATCGCCGTGAAAAATTGCACGCATGATAAGTGAAGTGTATAGAATGAAATGGTAATTTTAATTTTTTGAAAAATTCATTAATTTGCATATTTATGGTAATTTATGCAAATAAGGTCATACAATTCATATTCATTGTATCAACCACTAATCACTTTTTGCACATGTCAACACAGTTACTGGGACTTTCCCTTTAATTGTCACTTTTTCGGGAAAATATAAAGTTAACGGATCACTTTAAAGAGAAATCGACATACCAGCTGTTAGATACACGCCCTAGTTGTACAATTGTCAGAAATGTCGTTTAACCATAACGGTCATAACTTGCTGACGTAAGAGCTAGCAATAACGCCGAATCACTCGCAATTTTGTTATCGATTTAACCCTTTTATTAGACGATAAACATCGTATGTTGCCCTGCCGTGCTGTATTCGTTATAACTACTAAGAAGAAAGAAATACAACGTGCTCTGTATGATATTGTTGTAAAAATGTCGCCATCGGCGATGGTGTTTTTATTGTATAGTTTGCACCTTTAGCTATTTTTACATGTACGCCCTTCATTTTTCTTTTGATATTGAGTTTATAATGATTCATTTTTTTTTAACGCGGACTGGACTATTTATTTTTTTATTCATTATGACTGCTGCAGGAAATTTAAGTGTTAACTTTTTTTGTTTGCCAACTTGTTTTGTTACAGAAGGGTTCTACATATCCAAATAAGCCAAACACCATTATCAGCAACTACTTCAGGTGGCGCTGCAGCAGCAGAGCGCTGCACTGTGGTCTTCACGAGAGCACGCCATCAACGCTCTCTCCTGCCATTTGTGTTGCACTTTTCATTCCTTGTCCAGACTCCAGACACTCTCTTTATAATATGGTCAGTCCAAGAAAATGGTGGACGATCTCTACCCCGTTTTCCTTCATTTGCTCCTTGTAGTAGTTGCTTCGCTCTACCTTCAGTTCTCCTAACGATGGGCCCAAAATACTTTAGTTTTCTTTCCAAAATCCCCTTTCTGATGGTCAAGTCTGTGCCAATCCTGTCCAGAAATCAAGCATTTGGCTTTTCTTTTTAAATCTTTCCACGATATATGCCAAACATACAGTCTGCTATATAAAATAATTGAAGGAAGAAGCATATGCATGCGAAGCTATAGCTTCATGCCCGAGGCTTTCTGGACCCTTTTCAGAGCTGTAGAATAAACACAGAAAGGACACATCAAGTTCTAACTTAAAATAAAATATTTTGTTACAAAACGGTTCTACATGTCTAAATAGACCAAACATACAGTATGTTAAAATAACATGATTGAAAGGACTCATTGCGCATGCGGATTGAGCTCTAGATCTTCGATTATATTTAATTGATTTCATGCAAATAAATCGGTCTCTCTGGGCCTTTTTTCAGGGCTGCATAATAAACAATAAGGACCCAACACTAAACAAATTTCAAAATGAATACGATTGCTAACAAGATACTGTAGTATCTTATTGTGTAACAAAATATTATAATATATTAATTTCAAATTAAATTAATATAAAAAGAGTAAATGTTACGATACTAAAGTAAATATATCCAACTGGTAGAGTAAGAGCTGCATTGAGAACGGTATATCGCACTTATATTGTTTCACACACGTGCGATCGTATCGCTGCTATATTGGTGTTTTATTCCATATTTTGTATTCACGTTACTTCATTCTAATATTTAATTGCTATATCTTATTTATTTAATCGTCATTATTTTTATCATCTTCGTGCAGTTTTGTTTTCCACTTTTGCAAGTTTGTTTTATATCTTACGTTCTCATTTTTTTTTTTTTTTGTAATCTGCAAAATGAAAATAAGCTGAACGTAGGGTCTATCTTGTAAAATCAACATTGAAAAAATAAATGAAAGTGATGAAAGTAAAGTCAATACAACTAGCTGGCATAATGACATGTCGTGTTTGTACACATACGGAGCGAAATTACAAATATAATGTAGGAACGTGATCGCACTTCATTGTGCTGGACACGTCTGATATCACTTCTATCTTTTGTAAATACGAACTTTATTCTATTATTATATGGAACTTTATTCCATACTTAATGTTATTTTACTTCAATTGCTTCGCTCTAAACTTTCTTCAATTATTCCACTTTATTGAGTTTTTTTTTTCGCTGATAAAACATGATATATACACGTCGTTATAATCTGTTTTATGTTGTACTCACCTTTGTCGAAGACACAGGTCAAACTATTGACATGCACATTTGTTTGAAGAGCTAAAGTCATACATACGGTTTATATCAATGCTGTTTCGCCTTATGTGGTTAGGGTCCCATGGTCGAACAAAATTATCTGTAGTTTGATGGATATTGTTGTAGAATAAAATTATGTAGTATCTCTTTCTTTTACGTCTAGTTACTCTGTTATTCCCAATATTTAGACTGAATTAAACGTACAGTTTCTTCTTCTTATGTATTGTGCCTTGCATGCCTTGTAGGCTTTCTATAAATGTATTACATTTATAATGTAGGGTCGTCGAGACAGACTTCTAATTATCACGATAATGCAGATACTATAGACACAAATCTATTTTAAAAGCATTCATAATAATACAAATATTACTATGAACATATCTATAGCTGCACAGCTATACTATAACATATTCATAGTTACTCTATATAATGGGATTATAAAGGGCTCCTGTTGTTCCGACTACAGGGGAAATTATAACTTCCCCTGCTAATAGCGCTGCAATTGACATTCCGAATCCATTGCCAACCATGAATTTGTTGCCATGGTAACCTATTAGCTGTCAGTCACTGGCACGACTGACAGAGAATAGCAGTCGGAAGAGGGATTAACTGCTAAACTTCTGACATCATTAATAGCAGTATAGTAGTGCGCAGCTATAGAGAGGTAGTATGAGGCAAAAATTACCCCCCTCTTTCCCCCCTCTTATATGGCCTGTGTGATTTCTTTTCCCCACCTGTCATATGTGCCTAATAAGCTTGTCTATATATTAAAGGTATATAATAGGCCAGTTTTGGAAACGCCCCCCGATCAAAAAATGAAATGGAAGCTCTTATTACCAGTCATGTGAAAGAATATGTTTTTACTAATACGGGATGATACAAATTTTGCCTGGAAACCGCCTACTAATTGATATATTTGGTAAATTATCAAATCGTTCCGCTGCGGATAGATATCGCCAACGCGGAATCGCGCATACGCTACATGCATTATTGACCACGTGCGTTCGCTATACGGGCTTGTCCCCAGCTTGTCGATACTCCAGTCCAGCGCTAGCGGCGCGGACAGGTGCGAACGGGCGGTGGATTTATACATTTCACGGGCGGGTATTGGATTTCTTCCGATATTTCTGCATTTAACGCATCGTTAGGTTCGGATTTTACCACCTAAGCACTTTTTAGATACTTATTCAACAATATTGATCAATTATAAATGTTTTCTGTAACTTTCCCAAAACTGTTATTTTTTTTAATTCTCCCCCCCCCCCCCCCTTCCCTACTTGAGCCCCTTCACCATGAAGGTTAACGACCGATTCGAAATCCACTTTCCTTCAAAACGAGTTAACGATTTGTAAGACGCAATATTATCAAACTCCTATAAGCACGTGCCCCCGTGCAAACACCCCCCCCCCCCCCCCCCCTTATCGTTGCTACGGCCTTACTGCCTGTATTTACCTTGACAACACAGCTGATAATAAGGACTGTCATGATTATTCTAACTTCCGCGAAAGACGGGGGTTCGTACTTATATTCCACTGCATGTGCCCCCCCCCCCCTCTTATAATGATAATTAAGAAGCGTAGAATACCATACGCATTCTAGCTGATTTTGCCCCCTTATAAGGCCATGTGAATTATACCTTATTACCAACCCCCTCCCCCCTCCCCAACATTTGTCCATCGTTTCTATTTAAGGCCATTATTATTATGATGACCCACCCCCCCCCCTTTCTACAATAATAATGATGATAAAAGCGGCGCCGTTCATTTGCCCTCTTCATAAGGTCATGTGATACGTTCCTCCCCCCCCCCCCCCCTTTCCCCCATTCTTCCCTGTCTGGCTTAACCCCGATTTTCTGGCAACGCAGCTGATAATAAGGCCATGATCGGTCCGATTTGTTTTGGACAGGCGGAATACAATTATGATTATAATGAGTAATAATTGATAGTGTAAAGGACAACGTAAGTGATTCACATAATTCGCATTTACAGTATAATGATACATGTTGTGTTTAGTATGTGCAACATATTGTGTATCATGATGTATCTGGTCTATATACATGATAGACGTATATTGTACAATGTACATCACAGCGGGTTACAACGTACAGCTGCAGCTGTCAAGACTAGTACAATACTACACTGAATGTCAGAGTCACACATTCCTGGAAACTTTGAAATTATATATTTTACGGCGCCGTATAAGACAACCCGTGATACGCGAGCCTCGTAGAGCCACGACATAGCCACGGAATAGCCCCGAAATAGCCACGTACGTTAGACACTCGACCACTAACGTAACGGTAATATAAGCCATGTAGGTCAGCTGGGCCGATGTTACGTGGCAGAATCGTCAACATTTAACAAAAATGGATCTCTGCCTTCCCGTACGTGCCACGCAGACCCAGTAACTGTCACGTAAGGTCACGATGATACCGAATTTTACACGAAATACATGGAAAAGTAATAATTGACAAACGTCCCAGTCACCAATCCCGTGAGAGCCACGTATCATTTTGTGGAATGCAATAAAAACAGGGCGGCTAATCGGCGGCAAATGTATGGCTTTACATAATACTACGTGGCAGTACTGGGTTTACGTGCCGCTTACCAGGAAGGAAGAGCAAACATTTCAAATTTGTCACAAAAAATGCCACGACATGGCTATTGTATCACTATCAGCTCTGTATTCCCGTAAGTGGCGCGAAAAGAATTGTAGAATGTTTCCCTAATAATTGACTCTTTCCGATTGTAGTAAAAATCAATGAGCAGTTATGTAGGTGATATAATCTGACATCAAGTTTCATTTCTGATCACCAGGTAGACAGCGTTCTTTTGATAGAAAACTAATGACACATCATTCAGAAGAATAGTACATTAATATAATTATGTACTTTGGTATATGATTGATGAAAGATGTACATTAAGTATATTGGAAACACCAGAAATTGATCACTTCAAATTGTCAAAGATAATAGTAATGCTTTATAAGTGCTGTTATTCACATACATATTGTAGCACGTGGTACACCGTGTTCCCTTCACCAATGGATTAAAGGTAGTTCGGCGTCGTAAATCAGATGCGCGGTGCCATCTTGCGAACATAAGTTATAACTATGCTTGCGAACGCCCTGCGCCTTAAGCCCGGCGCAGACAGAGCCGACTCGACCCGATCCGACTGGTTTTCAGTCAGGCTAGAGTCAGTTTCGCTCAGTCGGAGCCGATCCAACATGTTGAATCGGCCTTGAATGACCCCCGACTGGCACTTGACTGGAAAAAACGGGAGTCCTGAGACAGCACATACTGAGTTAATCAGGCTGAAAACCAGTCGGATCGGGTCGAGTCGGCTCTGTCTGCGCCGGGCATTACTCTCGTTCATGCAGCGCGCGCAAACTAGCTTAGTTCAAAATGGCGACCGGTGTCGCGCTAAATCCGTACGCACTGCGAAATCCGTACGCAGTCGCAAATACGCATGCGCACCTATGGGAAAATTGCCTGCAAAATTCGTTCCCATTCATACCATTTGTAATAAAGCATGCAAAATCCCTCCTTGAGGCTCCTTGCAGCACAAAGTGTTGTCAAAACCCGACGGTGGATTAAGAAAATCCATTCACGCCATTTAAAAATTTGATAAAACATGTGTCAATTTGTTATTAGAAGGAAATTGCGGCGTAATAATGGTCACGATTTTCGCAAGACACACCTCCAAGTGTCTAAGCGCATGCGCATTTGCTACTGGGTACGGATTTCGCAGGTCACGGATATAGCACCACACCGGCGGTGTAGCATCCCAACGCACATCGGAAGTCTCAGCCCATAATACAAATTTTGAAACATTATTTCAATTTTGCACATTACCTAACAAAACAGTATATTTGATTAAATGCGTATACATTGACCAGAGCCGACCATGTCACTCAAAGGGTTAATGAATGTGATATTACATTAGTATTACATTAGGCTGATCCACGTGCGTCATTAGCATACAAGCTCTTCCCTAAGAAAATGTAAAAAACAATACAAGAACAAATCACAAATTTTAATAGACATGCTTGTACTCTTCAAACCGTAAGTTATTCCACTCTCGAACGGTTTTTTGTTTAAACAAAAGAGTAACTAATACACGCTTTTATAAAGTTCCGTCGCCGAAGATTTCAATATGAGGCATATTATCATAATATTATGCGACGGAAAGTAATTCAATATTTGTATATTAACACAGAGTAAACGCATCATACTTAATAATCAGACACGATAAAAAGATGTCATACAACAAATTGCCGCCAAAGAACCATATCCGGACCCATCCAATATCCAGTTTAATTACCCCGTATCGTTAATAACACCTTGGTCCACGCGCTATTAAAGTCAGCGTGACATATATAATAATTACGTTCGTACGTTCATTCTGATTGGTCCATTGATCGTCCGACCGCAACAGGCAAACAGTCACGTCATCGACATCCCACCAACCAAAGCAGCTAAATCGCCTACGTAATGTCAATACCATCCAGTAATAAAACCACGTACTTTTTACCTATAACGAACTATGAAATGAATATAATTATTCATCATATTACTTATCATGAATGCCAAAATCTGCAATTGGATTGTCGAATATAACGAGGATATCGCGTGAATCAGGCACAGACCTTCAAACAACCGCCATTGTGTTCACAACTCTGCCATTGAGATAGGCAAACCTCTTAGGACAAAGCAAAAAAACAGCGTAGATTTTGAAAATAGAAGATACAATCAGACGAGACGGTCGTGTGTTCAGGATCATAAACTGTCGATCAACAGTTCAAACCTCCCACAAAATGGGTACTTGGCCTAATTTGTCTTCGGTGATGTTGCTTCTTCTTGGAGTATTCCTGACGCTGGTTCCAGGACTCGTTCGTGGGCAATGCGTTGCAGGAGGTATGTGTTTTACGCTCTATCTTTAATTTAAAGGGATCTAGTAATATTGCCAAAATCGAACTTTTTTTTCTTAGAACTCTAGCAGTTCTCGCAGACCTCATTGTATTCGTATGACCAGACAAGTACGGAACGTGTTTCGATTTTCCGATTTTATTTTTTTAGTTAAAAAGATATATTATTTGTATTATTGATTGAATGATTCGGGTGTTGCATTATCCACTGGAGAATTTAAACTTTGTACAAAGTCATTGTGCACAACGTGTTAGCAAATGTCACTTTGCATTTCCGCTCATTATACTCGGTTATAATTAGGACATTAATTTACTATGAGATTTTCACACAATAGTCAGTGGGCATATCAGATGAAATAATGTCATATTTTATCAAACCTTCTTATAGTATTTGCACATGTCAACAGAGTTTACTACATGATCCCTTGAAAGTTGATTTGTTTGTATTTAATTATGTTTCCTACAAGTATAGTACGTGACCATGGTGACGGTTGCTTTTGTTTCGCATTTCGGATCTTTCATTAAAGGGATCTAGTAAATTTGTTGACAAGTGCAAAAAGTGATGAGAGATTAATAAACAATGTATCGGTGTGATCTGATATGTGCACAAAGTAATGTATGAACATAGCACGTTAATTGGATGTTGTTTGGCTGAGATATGAGCAAACATGCAAAGTGATATTCACTAACTCATTGATTGCACTTACTTTGTACGCGGCTTAAAATATCCTGTAGACAATTTAACATCTGAACACTTCAATCGTAAATATCTTTTGAACGAAATGGAAATTTTAAAAACCGAAACCTGTCCCGTGCTTTTATAGTTAATTTGAATATGATAAGGTATGAGAGAACCACTAGAGTACCAAGTAAGTAGTGAGGATTTGGAAAATAAATAAAATAAATAAATGTTATGCCTTATTATGTGTGAGGCACGGGACATTTATTGGTTATGTTCTTTCTTCAAATTTCTATAGTCTTTAACTGTTGCTTTTATTTAGCACGTTTTACTCTTTCAATCAAATAATCATTTAACTTTGTCAACAATTCACTTGAAGTTTTCACATTTCTCATTTTACCTTGATGTTTTTTGCGAATGGTATTACGATTTACCTTTTTACCTTTATGAAAACAGAGTGAACATTGATGCCAAAATTGTTTCCATTGAATTTGATTGCTTTTCAGTCACTCATACATATCTGCATAATAAGAGAGAAGTTTGACAAATCAAAATCAATTTAATTATGTTACATACGCCAGACAACAAGGTTAACGAGAAATGTGAAAGCTCCAAGTGATTTTGATTGAATTTAGCAAAGTTAATGGATCACCTAAACTGTTTAAAATCTGCAGTTTTGTATTGGATCCCTTTTTTCAGTTTTACATTTTAAATACATCACATTTAATTTCGATAATCTTTTACTGTTGCTTTTATTTAGCACGTTCTACTCTTTAATTCAAATAATCATTAAATGTTCTCAACAATTCACTTTCATTTTTCACATTTTTCTTTTACCTTGATGTTTTGGCTATATAAACAAAATCATTGATGCCAAATTGTATCCATTGATTTTGACTGATTTTCATTAAATCATACATATCTGCATAATAAGAGTGACATTTGTCAAATCAAAACCAATTTAATTGTGTTACATAAGCCAAACAACAAGGAAAACGAGAAATGTGAAAGCTCAAAGTGATTTTGATTGATATTAATGGATCAGTAATTATTTGAACTCTGCAGTTTTTTTTTATTGGATCCTTTTTTCTGTTTTAAATTTTAAATACATCTCGGCTAGCTTTGTTGATCACCACTATCTCAAATTTAACCTTGTTAATACAAATATAAAAATGTTACACAAAACATGTTATGCATTATGTATTGTACGCCATTTTCGTTTGTGTAGTGAACTTTTTATTTTTTATTTTAGAATGAACAAGTATTGGTTAAAGGGATCTAGTAACTTTGTTTACATGTGCAAAATGTGATGAGTGGTTAATACAATGTGAATTGTTGTGATCTGGTATGTTCACTGAGTAACTTGTGAACATTTCTCGATAAATGGATGTTATATAGCCGAGTATAAGAGCGAAAATGCAAAGCAATATTCACTTACTCATAGCATTGTACACGGTTCTGACTATCCAGTGGATAGGAACAACTGAACACTTCAATCGTAAATATCTTTTTAGCAAAAGGGGAAACAAAATAAGACCTGTCCCATGCTCATCTTGTTAATACGTATACAACAAGGTACGAGAGAATCACTATAGTTCCAAGTAAGTTTCATGTAAGGACAATGTTAGTAGATCCGTTTGAAAAAATATGAGTCGAAATGAAAACATTATTGTCGCTCAAGCTTAAAGTTGTACAATAATATGTGCATGATACATAGAAATTCAAAGACGCGCGACAGTCACATCACACTCATGGTTTATTTTATACTATTTAGAAATAAAAAGTGTCGTTTGAAATTATATTCTTTTGTTCCATATACATTTATCCGTGTGGGACTCGGTGACTTTAACAGGCTTCAGTTTCAGTTTCAGTTTCAGTTTAGTTTATTTCATTTCCAACAACAATTAATATACATAGCATTGTACAAAACAAAACAAAGGTAACATTATGTAAAATTAAACAGATGTACAATGAACGTTAGAATATACAAAAAAAAAGATGTGTTTGGAAATGGAGGGATCCACTGAAAAGCAATGCTTGTAGGTATCGTGTACCCCTCGAGTAATAATAAAGCAAATCATAATAATTCATAAACAAGTCGAATAATACTTTACAAACGTACTTTAACTAAAAAATGCTTCCCGTCCTGATAATGTTAATTTGAATACCAACTGAAGTCCAGATATTAGTTTAAAGGACAATGTAACCCAGGCAAAGTGTTGCTTTCATAGAATCTTAGAGATTATACAAAAATAATGTCTGAGAGTTATAGCATAATCGGGCAAGAAAAAAGAAAACTATGGCTCTTTGAAGATGTCCAGTTATTTACATCGGAAGGACTCTAATTGGCAACGCACTCTGAAAGTTTGTGGACAATTCCCCATATGTTTTGTACACAGATTTCCACACTTTCCATACTTTCCGTTCCCCACACTCATGATATGCTGTGGATACATGTAAATTACACAAAACATATGTTGAACTCAAACGAAAGGTAAATATTATATTTTGAGAAAATTGAAACAAAAATGTATTTCGTGTACAAAACGTACGGGGAGTTGTCTATAACTTTGCCAGAGTGCGCTGCCAATTTGAGTACTCTTACAATAAAATTCATATTTCCAAAGAGCCATGGTTTTCTTGTTTATTCACAGAATTATCGTGCTCAAACTTTCAGAGACTATTCATCAATGTTAGTGTCCTAGTGGTACAAATGTTTTTGCCTGGGTGTCAATGTCCTTTAAAGGGATCTATATATCAACTGTTGACATGTGCAAAAAGACATAGTGATGAATGGTTCACTTGATAACATTTGTATTTTTGTAATCAGATATGTCCACTAGGTAATGTATGAACAATGTATGTCACATTAAATGAATGTTATATGGCGAGTAATAAGCGAAAATGCAAATGTAAAGTGCGTTTTGCTAACTCATTGCACTGACTTTTTCACAGTTATAACTATCCAGTGGATAATTAAAATGCGAACACTTCAATCGTAAATATCTTTTTAACGAAAGTGAAATTAGAAAAGAAAAAAACCTGGTCCATGCTTATATTTGGTAATAAAAATACAACAAGGGTATTAGGGAACCGCTAAAATTCCAATTGGATTTTGAGGATTTGGACAATGTTACTAAGTCCCTTTAAAAAACATGAACACGGATTAT
The DNA here is from genome assembly GCA_037951105.1 of Echinarachnius parma. Classification (NCBI taxonomy): domain Eukaryota; kingdom Metazoa; phylum Echinodermata; class Echinoidea; order Clypeasteroida; family Echinarachniidae; genus Echinarachnius; species Echinarachnius parma. The sequence goes on from JBAMJV010002506.1 coordinate 106,450, forward strand.
TGATTGTTTCTTTACATGCACATACATATACAGACAAGTTTTTTTTTATTATGACGTCACAATGACTTGTCAACATATCACTTCGAAAAAAAAACACATTTTCTAATCGAGCTCTAATTCTAGTCGGAAAATCATGGAATGTTCCCTCGGGATTTGAAATGCTATTTCGTGAAGACAATAAGTCCCTCGACTACGTCTCGGGACTGATACTTTTCTCTCAATAGAATTAAAAATCTTTCGGAGAGGAACATTCTGTGATATTCCCTCCACCAACAGTTAACAGATCTGTATATTATACACTAGAGCTTCAACCAATTTTCTAATACTTCCTCAATGAACAGGTTTCATAATATTCATATATTTGTATTTTGTATAAATAGTTTCGCATAATTATGTAAATCTAGACTGAACTTTGTTTATTAACAGTCCATTAACTTTCTTTTGATTTCCGTTCTTCAACAACAAGCCGGAATAATTAGGTAAATAAAAGCTCATCATGTAAACAAACAAATATACGATATGCCTGCGCATTTTTATCTCAATTTGACAATGTAAATACATATCGTGTGAAATGCCGCGACCAACATAAAGGCATAGTCATTATAACCACACAAATATAATTAGTAAATATTTACCGTCATCATGGTTATTTGGCAGAAAGTGCAGTTGGCATGGTTAGTGCATACGTGCAGTTAGGCAGGCACAGACCATGTATAAACTATTTTTTATTCAAGAAATTGTATAGTTCAGAATGTGACAATTAAAGCGATCTAGTAACATCATCAACATCCACAAAACATACTTAGAACCCTAGCAGTTCGTGCATACCTCGCGGCTGTATCCGTATCAACGATATCACTACTGCAAACATGGAACCGGTTTCGGTTTTCCAAAGTTCTCTTTTGTTAAACAAAATATTTTATGATTGAAGTGTTCGGATTTTACATTATCCACTGGATAATTATAACTGTGTACAAAGTAAATGCAATGAGTTAGCAGATATCACTTTCCATTTTCGCTCATTATCCTGGTAACAATGGTTATGCCATTAATTTACCGTGGAATTTTCACGCAATACTCTGTCATGCCATTAAACATATCCGATTACATAAATAACAATGTTATCATTCCTTTTTCAGTTTGAGCACATTGCACAGAACACGTATACACAAAGTTACTAGATCCCTTTAATGATGTATAATTTGGCACTTATTGGAATAGGTGACACGACAATTGCTTTGGCGACAACTGATGAAAGGTTTGTCGCTATGATTACGTAACCGTTAGGATGTAGTCTCGGTTTAGATTTAGCACTACATTTAGGGCTAGTGTTGGAAATGGTACGGTTTAGAAATAAATGTTTGTTTATGAAAAATTGTCATGGAACCGAACATTTTGTTGATCTGTAATTCAAGTTACCCCAAAGCACATCAAACAAAACAAATTATATATAAAACAATCAGTGCACTCAGTTGACATACCAGATAACAGATACACACATTGCCAGTGTTTGCACATGGCAACAATACTAGATCCCTTTAAAGGGGCTCTGCAACCCAAATGCATGTTGACCTGTGTTCATCTGTATTAGTGTACACATTCAATATTTGTAAACGGTTTGACCCAAATATGTTTCGTATATTTTTAAACATTTTATCATTTATTTGTCTTCATGTTGCTAAGCCCCACCTCCTAAAAAGAGTACAGTTTTGGTCAAACTGAATTTTATATTGACTAAAACCTCCACCATTACATTACAAACTAATAGTTATAACTCCACCATGCTCGAAAGGAATACAAATTACAAATGACTTTAGTAAAAAGCCTGTTATCATCCAAAAAGAGCCGTTAAAACTCGAGAGGACGCTCTCTAAACTCTCATCGGTTTCAACCATTTCAAATAAAATATTGTGCATGTGATGTTTTGTTGAAATAGTGATTTGATAGAGAGATAATCAACAACTATTTAAAAACCGCTTTTGTAAATTTTTGAAAAAAGGAAGCATTTTAAATTTTTTTTTAACGTCTGGTTCAAAATTATAGAATAATTGTGGGGCCCCACAATTATTAAAAAATGGTTGTGTTTTTGGATATTTCAGCCATTTCTGAACCGATTTTTATCAAATAAAGTTTATTCTGTCATTGAAATTGTATGCTCTTTCGAATTTGACACTCGGTTTTTCATTATCTCTCAAAAATATGTTTGTGTGTAGCGCCCTCTATACCAAAACTCAACTTCCTTAAAATGGAATTATAGGCCAAAGGTACATAGAAATATCGTGATGTTTTCAGAAGGGTACATACTCAGCCAAAATGCGGCAATGAAATGCTTTTCATGTCCTATAGCTTGGATGGAAAAACTGTCTACTCTGTGCATTGATGTGTGTAATTGTGATTATGATTGCATTTATGGTTTCATTATTGTTTATTATACATATCACGCAATATTATATTTCTAATAATGATAATTATATGATCATGTTATTATTGTTGTTGTTATATTATCCTTTGTATTATTGTATTTCCATCAAAACAGTTCAACCGACTCTGACTTGCATATCGCAAGTCGAAACGTTCGGCACCTTCCCCAACGTCTTCTTCGGTTTGAATCAATACGCCACGCCAACACCACACTTCACGCCTATCCCGGACCAAACCTCCACGTCCTACGAGCCATCTGTTGGCCTTCCCCTTAGCGGATCCCTCTTCCCACCCGGGCTAACTGAGGTCACGTTCACGGTGGTGGATTCCTGTGCCAATACCGCCTCGTGCACATTCAATGTATTCAACCCATGTGAGTAGGCTTTTTGTCGTTGTTGTTGTAATGTTTTTAGGTTAATCCGTGTTCCTATGAAACAACATAATGACCCGAAGTCTCACGATCAGTGGCACGACTTTAGTCCGGGCCCATCAAAAGTCATAATATACCAGTACTGTTACAACCATGTCGCACCTGTCGAATCTGAATAGCCCAGTGATAATAGTCATGTGTCACCGAAGATAGAGTACCAAAGTGTGACGTCAGAGCTATTCATTGCCATGAGTGATGGTTCTAAACAATGTCAGGCAAGTCATGAATTGGTGATCTAGCGGTTGCTAAGAAGGCAATCGTCCGGCTCCGACCCACTACTTAAAGGGATCTAGTAACTTTGTTGAGATGTGCAAAAACTGATGAATGGTTGATGCAATGTATATTGTTGTTATCTCATATGTCCACAGGGTATTGTGTGAAAATTTCAAGTCAAATGGACAATGTATGGCCAAGTAATGAGCGAAAATGCAAAGTGATATTGGGTGATATTCACCAACTCACTGCATTCACTTTGTACAGGGATGAAAATCTCGCCCGGAGATTTTCTTATCTGAATACTTCAATCATACATATCTTTGTAATGAAAGGGAAATTTGAAAAACCGAAAGCTGTCCCATGATTTTATTGTTAATACGAATACAACAAGGTATAAAGGAACCACTAGAATTAAAATTTTATTTTGAGGATTTGGACAATGTTACTAAGTCCCTTTAATGCCAGTATGAAAGGAAAAGTTGTTTAGAACCATTACTATGCCATAACAAAATCATGTGACGTCACTACTTTGGTACTCTATGCCTCCGCTGAAGACAGCTAGAGGGGTTGATCGGATAATGAAAGTAAACATTAAAACAAAAAGAACAAAACATAAAATAGATCCGATGGCACATGACAAGTTGACAACCATCAGCGGGCAGGTTAAAATCTACAGGTGCGAAACGGTTTAACCGGATACTGGTAATTTCTGTCTTTTTAGCCCGGACTAAAATTATGCCACTGATGAGAATTCGGGTCATAGATAGTATTACTTCCTTTTTGGGGGTTGGTTTTTATTCCATGATTCGTTTAAACATAAATAACGATAATGATATTCATTTGAGTTTTAACAACCATCGATACTATATCGATAAACGTAAACAAGGTAATTGTGAAACATTAGAAAATGGTTATTATTTTGTTTAAATCATTGTTCTACCGATTTCCCTTCTACCTACATAATAGTTCTTTTTATAATACAATCGTTCAATATTCCTATTCACCTACACTATTGTAAAAATACCCATATTTTAATGACACCTCCAGTTTATATTCCCTCGCGGAATATTTTGGAGGACAGCAATCGAAGATCCAAGATCCAAGACAATCTCTCTGACTAATTTCTTTCTAGTGACTGAGTTGCCGGTAGCCTGCCCTGTATTGGGCGGTACCGTCCCGACCGACGCCGATAGTGCCACACACACCTTTACCACTCCAACCTTCGGAGCGAGCAATGTGCAACTCGATGCTTCCATCAACAAGTATTATTACCACGGTGACCTGAATGTCGACATCAGCGTCGAAGGGGGGCCAAATCTGGGAGTAGGAACGCACACTATAACAACAATCATCGCGGATGACGTATTGACCAAAACGTGCACATCAACCCTCATTGTTCAAGGTACTTAAAAAACAACCAAGGAATTACATGCGATATGCATTAATCCCTAGATAATGTCTTGCATTTCGATGAGATGTATCAATAATGTTCTACATTATAGCCGAATCCGCGAGTAGGAACGCACAGTACGACAGCAGTCGTCGCGGACGATGCACCGAGCAAAGGTGTGTACTTCAGCGCTCATTGCTGATGGTACTTTATTATAGAACAAGAAAGCAAATAATAATACAGCCTTGTTAGGGATGACAAAATAATGATGATTGGATCGGTGAAAGAAATGAGTTTTACTGATCGATTTCACTAAAATTTGAGAAAATAGAACCCTCAAGAATGATCTTGCTCAGATTGTCCAGGCCCTGGGCAACTACCCAGCTAGCCACCTGACGTCGGGCTGATGTCGGAAGTTGGTTGCCGGATGTCGGCATATCGCCGTTGGCTCGAGGTTAAAATGTCCGCCAGCCCAACATCGTCACGACGTAATTTTTGTGATATATTGGCATAACGTCATTTTCCGACAATGGCCCAACATCATCTCATGACATGATGTTGGGCCATTGTCGGAAAATGACGTTATGCCAATATATCACAAAAATGACGTCGTGACGATGTTGGGCTGGCGGACATTTTAACCTCGAGCCAACGGCGATATGCCGACATCCGGCAACCAACTTCCGACATCGGCCCGACGTCAGGTGGCTAGCTGGGTATACACATGATAAACGATAAAGGGATTTGCATTGCAAGTCTAGATTGTCTTGAAATAAGTTCCCGGTGCAAAACAAGTTATTATTTCAGCCTTTTATGTCGTCATCGTCCAAAGGTCCCGTCCAGATCTAATCAAAAATACTAATTTGTAATGTGTTAACACGTATACTTTTATCCAGACGAACAGCAACCAACAATAGCCTGTAACGACCTGACCACCGAAGATGTAAATGATAACTTGCTCAGTGCAGTTGATGCATCCGACAACGCCGACGATTCCCCGGCTATCACGTTCAGTGTGAACCCGCCATTCACTCCAGGCACACCTGTCGCTGTGACCGCCACCGCTACCGACGCCTCTGGAAACAACGCATCCTGCTCCTTCAACCTGACCGTCGAAGGTGAGACACCAACCTTTTATGACTTAACATGCTTACAGGCACGTGAAGAGGATTGTAAATCATCTTGGCATAATTGACTCGCATGTTTATATGCAACTTGTTCATAATTTGCTTGCATGTTTGATGATGATGATGACGAATATGAAACTATAGCCTGTGCAACGACTTGAACGTATATAGATAACCAATGCTGACCTCAAGCACCCGCATCTAGACCACCAAGAACCAATAATATCTCAATGATTGCACGCTAGTATCGCGCATGCTTTTGATGACAAGCCGCGGGATCAGTTTTGATCTTGGGCGGAAATTCCGATTTAATTACATGTTTACTCCCATTTAACCATGCTAACAAATATAAATGGAATGCATTGGGCTTCTTACATTCATAATCATTCCATCTTGTGTTTTTTCCTCATCTATTTATGATGAAAAGACGCGTGAACCGGATCAGGATCAGTCTCGAGAGCGGTTGGACAATCCAACGGCGGAAAGTCCAAGGGCGAAAAGTCCAACTTAACTACAAGTCATGCTTGCTCCCATTAAACAAGGCTTACTAACTAACTAACTAACTAACTAACTAACTAACTAACTAACTAACTAACTAACTAACTAATAAACTAACTAACGGCATGTAGTGGGCTACTAACATTCAAACAATTCCACGAAGTATCTGTTCCCTCGCCTATTTTTGATGGAAAGACGCCGGATCCGGATCAAGTTCGAAATCGGGCGGATAGTCCAAGGGCGGAAAGTCCACTAGCCTGAAGTCAAACGGTGGAAGGTTCTATAATTACCTGCCTACTCCCTTTTAACCATGCTAACTAACTAACTAACTAACTAACAGACTTCAGTGGGCTACTAACACTCATACAATTCCATCACGTGTCTGTTTCCTCGCATGCTTATGCTGAAATGTCGCCGGATCAGGACCAGGATCAGGCTCGAAATCGGGCGGATTTGTTCAAAGGCGGAAATAACAAAAACAGGAACTCCAATTACTAAACATGCTCAACTACATTATTATGCTAACTAACTAACGGAATGGACTATCAACACTACTAATTTAAACATTCCATCACTAGTCTGTTTGATGCATGCTTTCGATGGACGGAGGCGAGATCCGGATGAGGCTCGAAATCGGGAGGAAAGTCCAAGACAGGAAACCTAAGGCCGTAAAGTCTAACTTAACCACATTCTTGCTCCCATGTAACATGTTTAACAATGCTAGCGTATTAACTGAATGCAGTGGGCCACTAACACTCATATCATTCGATCACATGTATGTTCCCTCGCATGCTAACGATGAACAGAGTCCACAGGCGGAAAGTCCAAAGGCGGAAAGTGCAAGGGCGGAAAGTCCAAGGGCGGAAAGTCCAAGGGCGGAAAGTGCAAGGGCGGAAAGTCCAAGGGCGGAAAGTCCAAGGGCGGAAAGTCCAAGGGCGGAAAGTCCAAGGGCGGAAAGTCTGGAGGTAGATCTGGTCGGCGTAATGGACAGAGGCAGTAACTCGCTGTCGTGAAAAGGTGAATCTTTGAAGTTCAAATTTGTTTTTATAATTGAAGGAAGCCGAACTCTGGCTATAATATGCTTACTGCTTATTAATAAGTGCATAATTGTTGTGGAAATGTGTGCGTATAATACTTAGTAGAAATCATTCAACAATAACGTTTTATTGTATATGTTGTAGATAGACTAGACATAATAGAACGTACAAAGTCAAAAGTTATAATTTGTTGCATGAAGTAACCATTATGCATACTTAAAGGGATAGTTGAGTATTGGTCAAACTTAACTTTAGTAACCAAAACCTGCACCATTACGGTACAAACTAATAGTTATAACTCCACCATGCTCGAAAAGTATACACAATTACAAACGACAAAGTAAAACCCCTGTTATCATTAAAAAAGTGCCGTTACAACTCAAGAGACAAATCAAATTAACTCTAGAGTACGCTAGCGCGAAGCGCTAGCGTTCTAGGTCCTCCTAATACGGGTCTGAAACTGAATATTGTTTTTGCACACTAATTGTGCTTAAAATTATACATACGATACGGTACTTACCACCGATTCATTCTCCAATATGTGATCCAACTATCGGTTGGATTAAAATTATGGTTTTTCCTTCCATTCCGCTAAAAATCAGTGATTTATGCGCCTCCTCGACTTCTCTCCGTGTGTTAGCGCGACTCCGAACAGATTTTGAACGAAAGCTGATCGCGATGGCCGCCGATGCGAAAGGCGAACGGCGCTTGCGATACACATTGTACATGCGCGGTAAGCATAGGAGGACCTAAAACGCTAGCGCTTCGCGCTAGCATTCTCTAAAAGTGATAGCCGGACGTCAATCACTTTTATATTATATTTTGAAAGCAAATTTCACAACAATGAGAGCATTTGATTGGGAATTATTATTATTTCCCATGATTTTCTTAATGATCTTTCACATGGAATTGAAATCAACCAAATCAGTTACAATTAAATTATATATATATATATATATATTTTTTTTTTTGGGGGGGGGGGCACTTCGGAAAATACCAATACTCAACGCTCCCTTTAAAGGGGATTCCAAGTCACGAAACTGAGGTGTATAACGTCAGCTGCATCGGCCCGACTCGGCATGGAATCGGTAATCGATCGGAAATCACGTGCGAAGTGCAGCGACCATCTGTCTATAAAAGCCGACCTGCCTATTTACTGGCCACTAAAAACGTTCCCTTGCAGAGTTATCATGGTTACGAAACCCTTTTACCGGTCACCTAGGGTTGGTCACTAGGTGGTCACTATTATAAATGTTTGACGGTGCCTAGTAGGCTTAAGGCTTGTATGCAGCAAAGATAAATTCGAACACATTGACTTGGTAATTAGGCGCGCTTTTCGATGATGGGTCATTCAGTTCCAGAATATATGCTGTCGACATAGACAAACGACGAGAGGGGATCTGCTAAATGCATATTATGTAGCAATGGGTTCAACGAATTCAGAAATGCGATGCCCGTAGTTTCGCGACCGTGACACAGGCCCTTTAATATGTATAATTGTGCATGATCGCATTGGCTTTAATATGACTGCACGAATAACTGACATGAAAGATGCAACCGGCGTGTATGTGCATGCCATCAATATTGGTGCATGCCTACGTTCTTTTATAGTATATCTGACTCGTTACCACAATATCTCAATTTTCAGGTTTGGGTTTTTCTGACTTCTCTAGATTCTCAGGTTTCTGGTGATAAATAACTTGAAATACTCCAGTAACATCTACCTTATACAAAAATGGCGAGCCATTCGGTAAATCAGTTCAATGTTTGTTTTATTTGTTCAATGTTTTATTTCTCATGTCGAAGGGTATTGAAGAAAATCATATTTAGCACAATATAACACATATATACAGATCTATATACACATATTAAAAACATATATCACAACATTGATATACAATATAAGAAAACTAATATGTAACGTAAAACAAACAGGAAGTAAATTAATTGCAAATTTAAAATCGATTAAAATATTAACTTTCGAAAATGTGAAGAACATTGAGATGATAAACTCGGTCGTGTCAAATTTAATTTCCCTATACCTATACTAAAACCTATACTAAAATGTGATATTACATTAGGAGTGAAACCGCTATGCAATGATGACCAAATAAATGAACAGTGATACCAACAAATTAGCAGGAAACTATTGATGATAATCTAAAGTAAGTTTGTAAAAATGTACTATTCCAGAATCAGTATACTTAAAGGGAAAGTTGAGTTTTGGTAGAGAGGGCGCTAGACTACTTAATTGGTTTGTGAGGTAATGAAAAACTGAGTGTAAAATTTAAAAGAGCATAATATTTAAACAATAAAATCATCTTTGTTTGATCAAAATCAGTTCAGAAACGGCCGAAATATCCATAAATATAACAATTTGTAATAAACCCGGGGCCCCGGGTTTATTAGAGAATTTTGAACCAGCCGTTAAAAATTCAAAAAAATGCTTCCTCTTTTCAAAAAAGTTACAAAATAGGTATTTAAATAGTTGTTGGTTATTTCTCTATCTAATCACTATTTCAACAAAGCATCACATGCACAATATTTTATTCAAAATGGTTGAAACCGATGAGTGTTTAGAGAGCGCCCTCTTACGTTTTAACGGCTCTTTTTGAATGATAACATGATCTTTACTACGTCATTTGTAATTTTGTGTCCCTTTCTAGTTATAACTATTAGTTTGTAATGTAATGATGCAGGTTTTGGTTACTAAAATTCAGTTTCACTAAAACTGTACTCTCCTTACCAGAACTCAACTATCCCTTTAACTTTCATAATTATGGGGGCTAAATAATCATTATAATATGATGTAAAGACAGTATTTAGCACACACAAAAAAAAAACGCAATCGCGACGTAAATAATAATAATAATAATAATAATAAACAATGACCTTAACAAAATATTCACAACATCGAGTTGCGACTTTCGTGGGTTTCGTGGCATGTTGTCACATAAATGCATAATGGCATCATATGACTGCAGCATGCATGGACCTTTACAAACTAATTTGTATATTCCGATTGTACATAATTATGATTAACATAGGTGATAACAAACCAGAAAATGAAACGGTGAACAAATTAATTCAATACATAAAATACTATGTCTTTAACAGACAAATTTGTTAGTACTCGTTTGTGAAGGTGGTAGGGTAATGGTAGTGGTTGTAGTCAGTGTGCCTCTTTTGCAAGCCCTCGAAACAGATAAGAAAAAAAGAAACATGTCCATTAAAGGTTTACACGACGTGTCGTGACAGAAGATTTACTTAAAGGGGTAGTACAGTTTTGGTAAGGCTGAACTTTAGTAACCAAAACCTGGACAGTAACATTATAAACTAATTGTTATAACTCCACCATGCTCGAAATGTATACAAAATTACAAACGACTAAGTAAAAAGCCCATTATCATTAAAACACAAGAGGGCGCTTTCTAAAAAGGCATCGGTTTCAACCATTTTTCATACAACATTATGCATGTGATGTTTTATCGAAATCATGATTAAATAGAGAGATCATCAACAACTATTTCAAAAACGCTTTTGAACATTTTTGAAAAAGTGTATGCATTTTTTAAATTTTTTGAAAAATTCATCTAATTATTTGGGCCCCAAATAATTATAAGATCAGATATTTTTATTGATAGTTTAGCCGTTTCTGGACCGATTTTGACCAAATAAAGTTTATTGTCATGCCATTAAAATTGCATGTTCTCTCAAATTCGACACTTAGTTTTTCATTACCTCACAAAAAAATTGTGATGTGCAGCGCCTTCTCTACCAAAACTAAACCACCCCTTTAACCATTTCTCTTTCGTCCATAATTGGTTATTACGAGAAAAAACAATTAGAGTTGTGTCGCATTTCTGAAAGGTAGTACCGTGTATACGGGTGAATTCGGTCGATAAGATGCAAACATTACTTGTATTTTGTTATAATAGAACTGGTGAAAATATTAATTTGTGCAAAAACATGACTAATTTGGTAATTTTAGTAGGGGCAATATATCCGTTAGTGGCTATACATGCAACAAATCGTTGTTGATATTTCTTGGAAAAAGGTTTTCTTTGTTTTTTCGTTCGTTTTTTTGTTTGTTCGTTAGTTTGTTATTGAGGTACATTAGATAGAGAGTATGTTTGTTTGTTTATGTGTTTGTTTGTTTGCTTATAAGAGGGAGTGTACATGTGTCTTCCACCACTGGTTCTTTAACATTGTCATTTTGATATCAATTTATCTTTCTTGTTTCTCATAAATAGTTAATTGTAAAGCGCATAGAGAAAGATTATGCACTAAATATTATAAATGCAACTTATTTGTTTTGTTATTGATATTTGTATTATTATTATCATTATTGATATTTGTATTATTATTATCATTATTGTTGTTATTATTATTATCTCAGAATCACCGGGAACAACAACAACAGGCGAAACGACAACAACAGGCGAAACGACAACCGAATCAGGAGGATACGATGGCAATGGTGATGACAATAGCGACGATGATAGCGATGACGACTCTGGAAACAGTTCACTTGAAGATGATTCAGATTAAATTCATTTATTTTCCTTTTCAAATATATATTCTCAAATCTAAAGTTTGAATAGATTTCTATTTTGATTGTAGTCACGGATGTTTAATGTTATAGAGTTATTAATCTATTTAAATATTTAAACAATACAAATATTTATGTTAAATGTTATGTCTTGATCGTTTGGTAACCAAAAAAAAGGGAGCGTGTCTAATTCTATTTTATTCGTGTCGAAAAACTCTGTTTAGTGCCCTGACATATATTACATAGATTTATGTATCCAATCATCAGATATGAATAAGCAGTTGTCAACTTTTGATCCCAATACAAATATTTACCTCCGTATTCGGCTGTCATAATTATACAACCTTTGTCAGCGGTGTGACCCGCCTTGACCACAACGCTGACGAATGCTGTATAGATGTCAGCCGAGATTTCGGAGGTAAATATTTGTACTGCGTGATCAAAAGTCTAAAAACCCTAATACTTATCAAATAACAATACAGATTAACTTTCATACTAAAATCATCAAATAAAGTTGTCTTCTTGATAACAATTCCCATTCAAACTGTGTAAAAACTATTTTTATATTATAAAGAGGCGTGTTTTGCATGGTTATGTCTTTGTTTTCTATGACAATAAGACATAGTGTACTGGCTTTCTAAACCTGTTTTTTTTTGTGGAAATAGACACCGTTTACTCGTGACAGTTAACGTGCTGGTCAACATACCCAATTTTGTTTACTATACATCTAGCTCTAGTATGTCTCATTATTTCTTACTATTAATTACCTCAATAATAATAATTAATGATTGTATGATATGTCAGGGATTTGCACAAGTGTACTTATTTTACTATAGATATAGGTTAAAAGTTATCTCCATGTATCGTGATAATATAATCCACTTTTCTGAGTTGTATCTGTTCGAAGGGAACATCATCCAAAACAATAATTGTTGAAATAATATGAATAACACAACATTATTATGTTTCGTTCAGATTTGTCATTATTCTCTATTTGCTTGGCCGACGGCCAGAGTAAACGTACGCAAACTAAAGAAGAATCCCATGTTTAGTCTTCGTCTACAGACTTGTGATTAATACTGTCGAAATTATCACGAGTGCTTGAATTGCAATCAAAGATCTCTGGTAACATAATAACTTGCCGTTATATGTTTGACTAATAATGCTGAAACAAATCTGTTTTACACAATAAAGACAAGTTTCGAGGAGCTGATGTATTTTTTGCTCGAAAAGGCTAACAATACATATTTATTTCAAAGTACGTATGGTGTTGTCAAAACGAACACTTTTTCAAGATTTCTTACTCATTAGCACAATCACACCTGTATAGAACTCGCATTACATACTGTGCAAAGCAGGGACCAAGGAGGTTGGGAGGGGATGGGTGGGGGGGGGGGGGGGTAGATTGTCCACTTGGGACCAGCGTGGTCATGGAAATGTTCTCTCGTCCGAAGGGTATTGGTTTCATCGTTATTTGGTATCTATTTATTGTCATTATGATTAATACGGAATTACGATTACATCACTTCGGACAGGCTTCAAAACCACTGCAATGTCATTAGTGAATTAGTACTAAGAGTTATCCGCATTGGACGTTGGATGTATGGCATTTGTATATTCATGGGGGTGTTTCACAAAGATAGTTGAACTAAGTTGGACCGGACACTTATGGAAAGCCATGTGTGGCCTTGGAATATTAAAAAACACAAAAATGCAAGTATTTGAAACATCCAACAAAAGTGTATATCAATAATTTTACAGAGAAACTTGGAGTTAAGTCAACACACCCCTGCTGACTTCATGGCTAGAAAATGTGTAGTTGATATTTTGAGATTATATTTAAGTATAATTTTTATTTTGTTTCCCCTATGTTTCAGCGAGTAGTGTTATTATACATCCACATGAATATCCCAGTTATTTCAGTAATTGTAGGCATAACATCACACTGTGACTAACTTGTGTTGAAACCATGTAAACTCAGTAACGGGATTTAATGTTTATCTGTGTCTTCCTTCTAACTCTATTCAAAGTATTCAAATAAAGGTATTGTACGGTAAAATGTTGTGCGTTTTGCTGTGTCCGCCTTCTTTTCGCATTCAGTCATTCGTTATTTGAGCAGTATAGAAACCCGCATGACGTGATCAACAACAAAAAATCAATATAACATTATGTTTTATTATAAAATGATTATCTAGAACACAAATAATTAAATGCTTTGATTATTAACAATGATATTAATTATCATTATTTGTTTTCTTAGTAGTAGTAGTAGTAGTAGTAGTAGTATAGTAGTAGTAGTAGTAGTAGTAGTAGTAGTAGTAGTAGTAGTAGAAGTAGTAGTAGTAGTAGTAGTAGTAGTCTTAGTAGTCGTAGTAGTCGTAGTAGTCGTAGTAGTCGTAGTAGTCGTAGTAGGTCGTAGTAGTCGTAGTAGTCGTAGTTAGTAGTAGTAGTAGTAGTAGTAGTAGTATGTGTAGTAGTAGTAGTAGTAGTAGTAGTAGAAGTTTATGCGAATTGATGTGTGAAATGTGTATGCGAGTGAATCTAAATGAATGGACTTTGAATGAGTGTGTGTATTTATGTGTTTTGGTGTGAAATGTTCGGAGAACATGTATAATAGGAACGATAATGTTATTGAATTATTTTTTTGTAATACTCAATTGGTATTTATAACGACAAAATAAATTCACTTTGATTCGCATACTTTGTCAGAAACCGCAGCAACTACTAATAATTCACTAACAGCAGGACAAATTGTATACAAACGTTGATTACGTCTTGCATGTTATATAGTGATAACGGTTTAACTAATATGGTAAGGTATATAACCCGCATGTTATCCTTAATTTGTCTTCTATTTTCCTTGCATGCTCGTGGGTAGCTCTTCCGACAACAGCGGCACCCTCGGCACCCCCGACAACCCCGGCACCCACGGCACTAGCAACTACGCCGTCGGTGCCGGAGACGGCGGCTCCTGCTAAATTGGTACAGAGTCCGGGTCCAAATCTGGATCCGATTCTAGTTCCGATTCTGAGTCTGATTCTGGGGGCGGCTCTCGACAAACGCAGACGAAGGAAGCTGTAAACACTCATCACATTTGCAAAGGTGAAACTTTCGCATTTAAGTTTACAGTAATTCTATATTTATCTAAGTTTACATAAATTCCATATTAATTTGTATCAAGGAAGCAGTATAGCCTACGTCCGCACGAAGGAAAAGTGAACCTAGTAGTCGTCCAACTTTACAATATGCCATTTCTATTTCCACTAAGCAAGGTGTAAATCATCATACAAAGTTGGAAAGCTGAAACGGTTGCATCCACATTTTCACTAATTCCATATTTTGTTTTCCATCATGTCAATGAAACTTTAAATCCCTATCAGACTCGGAGTTTAGGATGAAACTAAAAGTTAACAATTATATACTTATATTTCATCTAAGATTTCGCTATTTGATATTTTTTTCGGGGCGGGGGGTCATATACATGTCATAAGCTACAAGTTGAAAGTTGTAAAAACAAACAACGACCAGACTAAATTACCACAAAAAACTTATATAACGATATCCATCTTGCATGTCTAAACATCAACTGTTGCATTGGCATGACTACATGCATACTATTTATTAATGTTTTTTTTCTCTTTTGCACGATCGCATTGGCTAATGACTGCACAAAACCTTGATGCAACTGGGTTCTTATTGCACACATTCTAAATTAAATTTAATGAATTATACGACATACCGTATGTTTCTGCCTATGACAACATGTAGATGATCAAGAAACAAAAACAGTATTACTTTAACTTTAAATGCCCCCCCTCCAAAGAAATTAAAAAATAATAAATAGAGTACTTGCACCCAACACTCAATAATAAGCTTCATCAAAACAGGACTATTAGTTATGAATGTTTCGAGCAGAGAAAAGGCATAATTTCGCAAAAATGCAATCTTAACCTGTTCACTACGATATTCTGAAATCTCCATAGACTTTGTACACAACCCACTCGGTTCCCGTAGTCAATGGGTTAATTGTGTTCTTTATTTTTCCGCCGGATTTGAAATGTATACAGTTATTGAGCAAAGATGTAAACTTTTCCCGAAAATAAGGTACCATTTTTAATTTCACATAACATTTGTAAAAAAAATATATTTTCAGAACAATTGCAAACAAATTCACCAAAATCTGTCGTTTAAAACTCAATAATCATATCAGCACTGATTATGAGAAAATATGATAAAATATTAAATCAGAAAACGGTTATATCATCGTTTATACATCGAACTCTCCGTACTTCTGCTCATTTCGATGAAATTGGTCAAGTATGATAACAATCGCCCCATTTTCTTCGTAACCCTTGAACCCCCCCCCCCCCCCCCCCCCCCCCCCCACCCCCCCCCCCCACCCACACCTCCTCCTTTCCTCGACCCCGGTTGGTTCTAACCCGGCTGCGCCAATGATTATCATATATTTTCCATATCATTTCAGAATCAACGGAACGATAATCCACGACAAGACGACGACAATGATGACTACCACGCTTTCGACAACAGCGATGACGACGACGACGACGATGACGACAACGCTGATGATGACAATGATGACGAACTTAACAGGAGAATACGATGGCGACTATTATGAGGGAGATGATGGCGACATGAAAATCTATGATGACTCTGGAAGTAGTTCAGTTGTCATTGGTTACATGGTCTTTTCTCTTTGCGAATTAATATTCTGTTACATAAGTCTTAATGTTGTGGAATTATTTTGCTATTAAAGCGACTCATTAATAACTTTGTCAGATATAACCACAATCGCTTCGAGCTTCCAGATGATTGTGTCTCTACTGTTTGGCTTATATAGTCATAGAGGAATGAAATAGGTGTTTATTTTTTCGAATGTCTCTCCAATAGCTCTATAGCTCAGTCGGTAAGAGCGCCTGTCTAGCAATCCGGAGGTCTCGGGTTTGAATCCCACTGGACTCCCATTTTCTTTGCTTTTCTTTTGTCAAAATCATGGCATACATCTGACAGGCTAGATAAACAGTCTGTGTACTTTCTTTTGAAAATATCACACATCATTCAGAAGAACCTCTCAATGACAATGGTATACCATTATTAACATGATTAAAGTCTAAAATATTCACTTAAAACAAAAACAAACTCATAAAGTTGTTGGATTACTTTAAAATCAGCGAGAATGTTATTATCTACATGTTTTCCGTGCACATTGTCATTTGCTCGTTTTGTAATAAACAAAACGGATCAGATTCTGTTAAATAAAGTATGTGTGTCTAAAACAAAATCAGGGAACGAAATCAATTGTACATTATTTATTTGGCAGTTGTATGTATAGCGCTCCATTTATTTACACGGAATTTTGTGACTAATCATATAGTATTCATTTTTCTTTTGTTTACAATTCCGATTCGCTTAGCTTAACCCGTTGAGGACGAATTGATTTTGGTATAACACGCATTCTCCATAGACTCAAGCCCGAAATATTTCGGGACCAGTCCTCAACGGGTTAACAGCTTTTATGTATTCGTAGCCTTTTGTGTGTGTTTGCTTTGACTGGTTGGTTAGTATGTTTCGGGCTTTGAACAAAGTTTTCTGTAACAGATAATATCAATTTCTTTGTATTAGTGCTCTTTTATAGCCAACAAGATAATGTGTAATTAGTATTACCAATTTTACGTAAAATAATAAGTTTGATGATTTATTCGCATAAAATATTTGTATTAGAAAAAGGGTGTTTTCACAATTGTTTCTCCATTAATATGATTTATGTGTGTCATCTTATATAAAGAGAGCCAGCGTAACCAAAATGATCTGTTTGCACAGTAGCATGCTATTTAGTTGTATAGTTGTACATATAATGTACAGATGCACCCAGACTACGAACAACTTTAATATTGATTTAATAGTTTACTAACAAATATGCTGAACTAGTACCATCTGGTTACGTTCCAAAAACCAGTGAACTATAATAGTCTTCATCTGCAGACCAGTCTGTGGTTACTTGATAAGTAAATATAATTTTGTTTAAGTTTTATAAATGTCACTGATGGAAACACGATTTCCTTTGATTAGAATGTATGCAATGGTGAAACCGATTATTGATCGTACCAAAGAGTTGATGTTAGGACGTTGGTCTCGTATACAGGGTGCCCCCCCCCCCCCAAAAAACAAAAAAACCTGAACGGGGCACTTCCTAAAATATAGTAACAAAACGATTATGTCCATCGGATAGAGTGTCCTTTCCAATGAAAAACGATACCAAGAACAGTAATTTTGGACGAGTAGTTTTTGTTTAGGGCGCTCTGAGTGACACCATGTCAGGTTCCCATTTTTGTCATTGTTTACCAAGTGAGTGCCTGATAAATCGCACTTACTGCCCGTCATATCATCAAACAACCATGCCCATTCTCTCGGCACACAGCTACATGCACACTAACAATAGCGCGCGTATTGCTCGTTCTTTAATCCTATGACGGGCAGTAAGTGAGATTTATCTAGCACTGAATTGGTAAAAATTGACAAAAAAGGGAACCTGACATGGTGTCACTCACAGCGCCCTAAAACAAAAACTACACGACCGAATTGACTGTTCTTGGTATCGTTTTTCATTGGAAAAGACACCCTATCCGATGGACATAATCATCTCATTATTTTATTTTGGGAAGTGCCCCGTTCCTTTTTTTTTGGGGGGGGGGGGCACCCTGTACTGATAACCATTGTATACGTGCATGTTATCAGTCATAAGACTACGAACGTAATGAATAATCAGTCTTGATACAAGAATACGGACAGATATACATGTAAAAGTATATTATTAGCAATTACAATTCATTCAAGTTATGACAAATATGCATTTTGTTACAGTTTTTTACGACTTATCAGATGATCTGCATTATTATTTCCGTATTATGTCAATGACACGCTCAGTTGAATAATTATGTTGAAATCATGTTTACTTGCTGATAAAGGGATTTTTTTCTATTTGTTCGTGTCTTTCTTCTAAATTCAAGGCAATCTATATAATAAATTAATTTTGTCGGTAATAACGCGGTCTATTCTTCCTTGTCATTGTCATGTCACTTCCGTTTAATTTGATTTGTATAAAACATATTTTAACTGAGTAAGCAACAACAAAAACAATTATACACTATGTACAGTTCAAACACATAACGAAACGAAGAAATCAAGTCTTTACGTATTATGTATACAGCATATTAACGGGCGTGTGTGAGTATTTGAGTTAATGAACTGAAAATAAAAGTGATTGAGTGAGTGTGTGTGTGTGTGTGTGTGTCTGTGTGTCTGTATGCGTGTTCGCGCGCGTGTGTGTGTGTGTTTGTAAGTGTGTGCGTTTGTGTGTATGTCACTTAAAATGTGCGTGTGTGTGTGTGTGTGTGTGTGTGTGTGTGTGTGCGTTTGTTTGTGTATCACTTTGTGTGCATGTACAAGCGTGATGTTATGTTATTAATATATAAAATATGTGGGTGTCTATGCGTTTGCTCGTGTGTGTAAGCGTGTGTGTCTATGTATGTGCCTGATGGGGGCGCGCTGCAAGAGGTGGTTGCATGCCCCGCTCCCCAGCCTACCCCCATCCTCGCGATTACTTAGCTATATACGCCACACTAGCAAAGTATGGAAGTCACAAGTTTATGTTTGTGTTATTCTTATTTTTCATGGCTTGATCACGGAGTAAAAAAAAAAAAATCATAATCACTGAAAGTGAAACAATGAGAAATGTTAGCCAACTTTTTAATTCAGGAAATATCACATTTAATTTGATCACGGGGTTTAAAGACCGAATATTTAAGGTGAAGTTCAGCTTGCAACTGGTGACTATTATCAACTTGAAGAGAGATTGTCTAATTAAACAGACAGAACATTTGTATAAAAATTATATCTAAAATATGTCGACCTTAATTATGAGCGATTATGAAGGGCGTTTTGAACATTTTTCAAGATCGGTACAATTCACATCCAACATTGTTTTGGTGTGTATGCGTTGTTAGAACATGTGAGTCATATATACAGGGTGGCTCATAAAAAAAAAGACGAACAGCGTACTACCCATTATACCGTGGAACACACCGACGGATTTTACTAGATGGGGAACCCTTTACCAAGGAAAATTATAACCCAAATCAATGAGTTTGTATTGGTAGTTTTTGTTCAGAGCAAATTTAGTGAAACAATATGATGAAGGGTTTTACATTTTGCCCCCCCCCCCCCCAGGCCTCCCCCTCCCCTAAATGTGGTCGGAAATCGTCCCATTCGCCTGCATGGATGAACACACATTGCTAATGAGCAGCCTTTATATTAAAGGGATCTAGTAATTTTGGTGACATATTCGAAACTGGCAAATGATTCATAACATTATTTTGTATTTTGTTAATAAATGATATGTCCAATGAGTGATGTGGGAAGATTAACATAGTAAATGAATGCCATATGACCGAGTAATGGGCGAAATTCGGTAATTAATCGCTAATTAATGCAGTGACTTTGTACACAGATATAACTATCCAGTAGATAGTCATAACTTCAAACACCTCCATATCATACATATCTTTAAAACGGAAGAGAATTTTTAGTTCGAAACAAGTTTTGAGACTTGTGTCAAGGTTAATATAGATCCCTTTAAAATGCTCATCAGCCGGGCCGGGATTACGCATTACAAACATGACAAAGGGGACTATGACAGGCGAAAGAGAAAGCAAAATGCAACGAGATTTTTGGCTCTGCCACAGACTTTCACGCAGGCTGATGTAATAATACTATTAAGTACTTCCTACTTCCTCCGTGTTTCTAGTAACTCTGTCCAAATCCACAAAACTTTCTTCGAACTCTAGTGGTTCGCTCATTTCTTTTTGTATTCGTATTACCAATACAGGGTGGCCCAGAAATAACGGAACGGGGCACTTTCCAAAGTAAAGTAACAAAATGAACATGTCCATCGGATAGGGTGTCCTTTCCAATGAACAACGATAACAAGAAAATTAATTTTGGACATGTACAAGTTTTGTTTTAGGGCGCTTTGAGTGAGACCATGTCGGGTTCCTATTTTTGTCAATTTTACCAAGTCAGTGCCTGAGAAATGAGAAAATTGCCCTACATACCATTGAACACGCGAATATTCCGTACGCCATTGTTAGTGTGCATTCAGCTGTGTGCCGAGTGGTGCCGAGAGAATGGGCTGAATTGGTCACTAGTATGACGGGCAGTAAGTCTCATTTATCAGACACTGACTTGGTAAAAATTGACAAAAATAGGAAAATGACATGGTCTCACTCAAAGCGCCCTAAAACAAAAACTACACGTCCAAAATTACTTTTCTTGGTATCGTTGTTCATTGGAAAGGACATCCTATCCGATGGACATGTTCATTTTGTTACTTTATTTTGGGAAGTGCCCCGTTCAGTTATTTCTTGGCCACCATGTATAAACTTGGAACAGGTTTCGGTATGTCGAATTTCCCTTTTGTTAAAAATGTATGATTAAAGTTTTCAGGTCTGTAACTATCCACTGCAAGTTATAACTGTGGACAAAGTAAGTGTAATGAGTTAGCGAATAATTACTCAGCACTTTTGCTCATGATTACTCGGCCATATGAAATCCATTTAACGTGAAATTTTCACACAATACTTATTTGACAATGACATATCAAATCACATGAATAATCGTTTATCAACCATTCATCACTTTTCGCACATGTCAACAAAGTTACTAAATCTCTTTAATTATATTTCTTTTTGTTTATAACGAAACGATGCGTCATCTTTTTTATTATTGTGTTACTTTTATCGGGGAAATGGGAGCTTCATTCCCTGTACCTGTACTCTTTAACGATGAAACATATTAAACAATAAAAGAAAACGTTCGCGATGCGCTCTGATAGTAATGATCACAGCAAGGTTATAGAAGTGTGTTTACAAATGGTAAATACCATTATTTGAATTAATTAAAACAAAATGATGATTTGTATTAATCGGTTTGTTGATTATGTCAATCGGCAAACTTAGGACACAAGGCGACGCCAGCGCAAAGTCATCGGTGCTTATCTGACCGTATACGGTGGTGTGGCTTTCCAAAATCCAGAAAACCCAAGACCATGATAATAACTGTAATATTTCATGGCATTTCTTTTCAATATTTCGCGGAAGTACGAGTAATTTCATAGACACTGCCCTACTTTCATGACTATTTGTGTGAGTTTCCAGAATTGGAAATGTATTAAAGAAAGTTACGTGAGTTAATGAGACAAAAACCGTTTTAACTTAGTGAAAATAATTATGAATGTAAAACGGCGCTAATATGGGAATACATTAACATATTATATACCAATAATATATTTCATTGTTAACAATTATTTAGTGTCCTTCCTCGGGGGGTTTGGGGCATACAATCATGTACTAATATGTCATTTACAATTATCTCAATTAATGGATGCCGATTGCGCTTAATTTGAAAGGAATTTATTTAAGAGTCCAAACAATATATATAAAAGAACTAAACAAAGAGTGTTAATTTAACATTAAAGGGGTAGTACAGTTTTGGTAAGGCTAAACTTTAGTAACCAAACCTGGACAGTAACATTATAAACTAATAGTTATAACTCCACCATGCTCGAAAGGTATACAAAATTACAAACGACTAAGTAAAAAGCCTATTATCATTCAAAAAGAGCCATTAAAACACAAGAGGGTGCTTTCCAGAAAGGCATTGGTTTCAACCATTTTTCATACAAAATTATGCATGTGATATTTTATTGAAATAATGATTAAATAGAGAGATCATCAACAACTATTTAAAAAACGCTTTTGAACATTTTTGAAAAAGTGCAAGCATTTTTTTTTTTTTTTTGAAAAAAATCATCTAATTATTTGGGCCCCAAATAATTTATAAGATCAGATATATTTATTGATATTTCAGCCGTTTCTGGGTCGATTTTGACCAAATAAAGTTTATTCTGCCATAAAAATTGCATGTTCTCTCGAATTCGAAAAATGGTGATGTGCAGCGCCCTCTCTACCAAAACTAACCTACCCCTTTAAAGTACATGTAAATTAGACGCGCGGTGCTATCTTGCGAACGCATTGCGCACGTTGTAGGATACACACTGGCTCAGTGTAATCAAATAATATATAATTAAGCGTCGCTGGCGTTAGTAGGTCGCACAAACTAGCCTAGTTCAGAATGACGGACCACATTGTGTAAGCATCCCCACGCAAGACAACCTTTATGACTGTGATGTCCGGTCAATGTCCTGGGGGGGGGGGGGGGGTGTTTCACAAAGATTCCAAGTTGAACTTAACTCTAAAGTTGGATCAAACAATTATGGAGAGCCCGCGTATAGCTTCTTTGTAAAATTGTTGAAACAGTTCTTTTGAAAAGTCATGTAGTCTGATAACATCAGTTTTGGTATTATCAAGGAGTCTTGAAATACATTACATTCTTTTTTTTTTTGAAACTCGACAAATAATAATACTAAAATACTAATATACTTTAAAAAAAACACCACTTTTTAATATTATATCCAAGACTACAAATGGCTTCCCATTATTGGGAATAGACTTCGGTTCAACTTAGAATCTTTGTAAAAACATCCCCTAGCCCCATAAACTCCGGGGTGAGAACGAAGGGTACGTCATTGGGTGTTGGTTTGCTGGTCACCCGCAGTCCTGACGCTCTGGTAAAGATGGCCTCCTTCATCACTTTACCGGAACAAAATTGTAATTAGTTTTTTATTTGCTGACCATGCCACAACCGTAACCCCTAAAACCAAAGCCGTAGGTGATATCGTTATTGAAATATAGATATATATATTGCTGCCCTCAGTGGCGTAGCGTGGTTGGACTGATTGGGGGGGGGGGGGGGGGGCACACAAAATTATTGGGGGCACACATTATGTATTTCTTTGTTTTTTCAAAAAATGTCCCCTTATGTTTTCTATTTTTTTTCAGAATTATTGGGGGGCACGTGCCCCCCAGTGCGCCCCCCCCCCCCCCTCGTCGCTACGCCACTGGCTGCCCTCCAGGTGCCCGCCCCCACGACAAAAATTAAACACTTGCAGATAAAAAGGACAACAGAAACGGGCCAAAATCATGTTAAGTTCAAGGTAAATAATTATGATAATTATTGGCCCAAACCATCATGACCTTGTACATGTTTAGGTAAATTATAATTCTGAGCCAATTCATGGCTTTTATATAAGGGATTGAAAAACATTGTCTGCAATCGTAGTTGGTGAAGACTTTTTTTGTCTTTGTTGTCATTTTCTTGTCACAGATAAGTGAAACCTTAAAGGGATCTAGTAACTTTGTTGACATGTGCACAAAGTGATGAGTGGTTGATACAATGTATTTGTTTGTTATATGTCCACTGGGTGTTGTGTGAAAATTTCAAGTTAAATGGACGTTATATGGCCGAGTAATGAGCAAACATGCAAAGTGATATTCACTAACTCATTGCACTCATTGTCTGCGTTCGCAGTGTGTAAAAATGGTGCACTGTGTATCTCAGCAATTGCACAGTGTGTTCATAGTGTGTTCACAGTATGTTCACAGTGTGATAAGTGTTCACACTGGAAAAAACACTGCACAGTGTGTTCACAAGGTGCAGTGTGTTCACATTGTGGCACACTGTGTTCTTGCCGGTAGGGACACACCCTCAGTCACTTTTGGTCAATTTTCGACTATAGGCCACTTCCCTAATAAAAAAAAAGCAATGTCATACGTCTACTTCTGGGCCCCGTTGCAGAAAGAGATACAATCGATTGTAAGTTACGATTGATCGTAAGTCAGCAAATTTACGCGTTTCTACCAATCAGATTTGCGCATCTATAGAACACGTGATCTGACTGACGATTAATTGCAACTTACAATCGATTGTATCTCTTTATGCAACGGGGAGCTGGTCTAGTGCTAGCAGTGGTCAGAACTCCGCTTTTCGCAGGGGTTCGAACCTAGGCTGCAATCTCGCGGATGCTGACAATTAGTATTTAACCCGTTGAGGACTGGTCCCGAAATATTTCGTTCTTGAGTCTATGGAGAATGCGTGTTATACCAAAATCAATTCGTCCTCAACGGGTGGGCGGTCTCAGCCCAGGCATAAATAATCGTACTTGATATGAAGCATCTGTACTTTTTAATAATAAATTAAAAGTATCCAACCAACTTACCTTCATAATTGTGAGGCTAGGTGTGAGAAAGACCGACCGCAATAATTGATCCCAATCTATAACAAACATTTATTCACGTGTGGGATTAGGACTCATCGGCAGGGCAGAAGGCTAGGCAAACAAAACTGACGGCGCATGAAGTAGAAACAAACAAGGCGAAACGTATGAAGTATTACGGTATTTCTGTTTGTTTTAGTTGCAGAGGGCGGTAAACGACAGGGTGTTGTAAAGAAATGTTTTTTTTTAGTCCAAAGCGTTGGACATGAATCCACTATTGCTGCTCTCTACCGAGTTGTATAAATGGTGACCCGGAAGGATGGGATAGTTGTTCATTGGCACTATGCGCGACTAACAGGCGACTGGCTGGAATACTCCCTAGGGAGTGTACAGGAATGATTACAGTGTGTATCCGTTGTCCGAGTAATAATAATAGCGCTTAGAGGCTCTATAGCGATTTATGGTCTATAACTATATTATTATTATCATTATTAATTGCTTCTTTACAGGGGGGTCGGTGGGGGGGGGGGGGGGGGGGGGGGGGGGGGTGGGTGGGACTTTTCATTCAAACCCACCCCGGACAAAATAAACGTCTGCAAAATATATATGCAAATGATAGACACATAATATCTATCAAACGATGCTTTTCTCATTGTATTAAATATTGGTTTATTGTTGAAGTTATCGTCAGTATCACGAATTATTCTTAAGTTCTTAATGTTTTAGGAAAGATTTTGCCTCAATCACAGCAATCTAAAAATCAACGAACATGGAGATACTGCCTTTTACAGCAAAACTCTTCACATGTATCATAACGAGAGAGGTGAGCTGGAAAATGTCAACTCTCTCTCCGGCCCTAATTATAAATTGGGGTTAAACTAGTTTCCAGCGGTGGAATCACAAACATTCCTACCGCGCGAGTAATCAATACAGTAAATTGAACATGTTATGATACGTACGAAATGTAATCTTGAAATTATGACTATAGCTCTGTTTGGAGGACATTCATAAAAATTCATTAATCTTTATTCCGACCATTGTTGTTGTTTTTTATTTTCATTAATTGTATTAAACAGGCGGGTGTTGATAAATATAGCCCACATAAATAATAATATTGTTATTATTATGTCAATAAAAAACAAATCACGACCTAATAATTATAGACTGTGACCAGTAACAAAACTCCGGAAACGGCATAACTTCCGAGATATTATGTGAATGAAAACAAAAAGGGGGCCAATGTCATGGGGGTAATAAAATGAATAAAATAATGCGCATTCATAATGCAATTGCATGTTTAGCTTTTACTACATTACTGCATAATAATATTACGTTATTAACAAAATATCCTCTTTTAGGCAACATCAATACAAATATAAATACAAAAAAGTCACATTGTGTACTTAAACAAAATTGTATTACGTGAAAACGGTCAGTGACGTAGCTACGGGGAGGGGGCGGGGGCGGGGGGGGGGGGGGGGGGACATGCCCCCCTTACACAAATTGAGAATAACAATAACAAACATAAGGGTACACTGGTTTTCCTTCTTCTTTTTTTTTTTTTTACAAAATAGAGAAATACATAATACCATGTATCTAGGTGCCCTATTCAGAGGTCCATTCCGGCACAATTATCTTGCGCACCATCTCAACTCCCAGGGGAGCATACTAGCCCAAGCTGCCCTATGATATACGGAATAAAAAGGTAAATATAACACCCGACCAAATACCCATTTATACTCCTGGGTAGAGAGCAGCAATGTGGATTAAGTGCCTTGTTGTTCAAAGGACATGCTGGGACATCGATTGGGTTTTGTACTAGGGTCCCGAGATCGGTGGCCGAGAGCACGATCATATCGCAGGACCAGCCCTAGTTCCACTGATCTCTCTAGATAATATGCTTGTAAATCATTTACGGTTGAATGAATAAAGGGTGGAATGTGCGCTCTGCTACGTTCTGTTGATTTGTATGTTACTCTATAGCATATTGACATCAATGAGTTAGAGCCAATGTTGCTAATTACCATGGTAAATGTCGCTGGTCCGTAATCGGGCCCCCTGCCCCCGGAAGTCAAGCGCTTATCCGATCGTTCCACAACACCTCCACCTGTACAATCAATTGCAATTTTATTCTGCAAAGGGGCCAATGAGCGTCCCAAATCGGTGCGACCACTGGATACGCCTCTGATGACGGTGCACAACGAGGAAATAAATAATGTGGTTGGGGATTATTTGAAAACGGAAATAAATAAATAGATTAATTTTGTGGTTGTTGGTAGTTTGTAAATTATGACAAACGGATCAAGGTCAATCATTACCGCAAAAGTGGTCGGAATTTCAATAAAGGGCACAACGTTTTAATAATTATTAGTCTAATGTGAATGTTGAAAAGTGTTGCTGTTTCGGGGATTAGCATTCATTTCAAATTTGATAAATCATTAACTTAACTTTTTAAATTTAAATTTAAAGATGAACGTTATTTGTTTAGCCTTTATAGAATGACTTGTGAAGGGAATATGTATTCATATAACATGTACATGTTCGGACCTACTAAACTCTATGATGTCTGACAATCACTTAACTCAGACATAACCGTGCATCATCATCTGGGCCCCGTTGCAGAAAGAGATACAATCGATTGTATGTTGCAATTCAGATCACGTGTTCTAGATGCGCAAATCTGATTGGGTGACACGCGTAAATTGTCTGACTTACGATCAATCGTAACTTACAATCGATTTGTATCTCTTTCTGCAACGGGGCCCTGGTCAGCCCTGCATAGTGGCGTAGCTACAGGGAGTTGGTGGGGGTAGGGTGGAGGCCTGGGGGCGCGTGCCCCCAATTATTTGACAAAAAACGTAAACAAAACATAAAATCCTTTAAAAAATACATTAAACACATAATAGGTCTGCTCAACTAATGATTCGCGTGCCCCCAATCTGTCCGACCATGCTACACCACTGGCTTTGCACGCATATTCACTTTTCGGAGGAGTAATATGGTACTTTGAAATTGATAAGGTCAACCTTAAGGTTGAGGCTAGGGCTATGGTGGAAGTCATTGAACAAAAATGTAATTCTAATGCTATTCGAAACGCATACTCCCATTACTATGCCGTATATAAAATCCTTTAAAAAACGCGGAATGTCACGGGATGCTACGTGGAGGCTTCTGAAATCTGAGATAGAAGGGTTTGAATGTGCAGACGCGTTCAATCAATTATGAGTAGTTACGACTGGGACCGCCCTTTAACGTCACCATCCGAGAGACGCGGCCAAGATTCGAACCCGGGTTCGATTACTGCGAAGAGCGGAGCTCGGACCAATATAATAAACCAGAACACAGTCGGGGGGGGGGGGGGGGGGGGGGGCTTGATCAATATGGTGTCAAGAGCTTGACGTCAACATATAGGCCAAGGTCAAGTTCAAGTTTATGTTAAGTGTTATTCTCATAACGAGCAGGGAGTTGTAATTATTAATATTAAAGTACGCTATAACATTATTATCCCTGACGTGTAATAACAACCAGAGCGAATATTACCTTAGTTTGTTTCTGAAACAATAACATTATTATTGAATCAATAATACTCCATTGTAGCATGTGTATGTGATCACATAGATACGTATAGGCCTATATCATGTACATATAATTATGTCATATTGATCTTCTATAATGTGCCGATTTCACTTGTCGTGTTATTGTGTCAATATTCTTAATGAAAAGTGAGATTTGTTTTACGTAGGGTCAGGGTCTAAACTGCGTCTTCCTGGACTTACGTCACGGCCAAGCTAGAAAATCGAAACATTTGAAAAGAAAGCTGCATACTGCCTTGATATGAAATATTATTGTCGACATTGATGTACGGTCAAGCGAATTTGACGCGAAATCAATATTTGGAATTGCCGTTGAGTCAAGGTTAAAATGTTTAGAAAATTCAAAGGGGACAAAGAAGTATATATACGACCCAAATAAAATAGAGATATACGGTGTATCGTCCTTTTAAAGGGCGCTACAATATGATTGTCCCTGACATGTAATAACAACTAGAGTGTGTAATGGTATTGTTTCAATAATATTTCTTTTGCACCATGCGTATACCGTATGTGGCCACATAGTAATGATAATGATGATAATAATATACAAATATACCAAGCTGTGAGAAAGTATAGTGGAATTATATATCTGAGGAGGGACTGGCATAGAACTATTTTTTCCGAGGGGCGAAGCCCCGAGGACAAAAATAGTAACTATGCCAGTCCCTCCGAAGATATATAATTCCACTATACTTTTGAACTAAAAGCTTGGTATATTTGTTTTATATCCCTTCTGTTTGCTATATATCCTTCGCATGATTATAATCATCGCACAAATAAATTATTTCAATTAAACTTAAGTATTATAAAGGAAAAACAAACCATTGATCATAGAACCATCACTGCACTATGTTCTGTTTGTGACACTGGCCCACTTAGCGCAATAGTCCTGGCACAGAGCGCGTATTGCGCTATGTTTCCATTCATGGTTACGCGCATTAACAACTAATGCGCACACAAATACAAAACGCGCGCATCAAAGTGAATAATTAACCCGCTTTACATACACGTACGTCACACGTGTGTAATTGAATATGGGAAAACAGCTATTCGTAAGTACATTACAGCGCGCATACATTACATGAAATGAAATTAAATTAAATGAATTACTGTCACGACCATGGAAGGACAACGATGCAAAATGTGCACCATTTTCGAAATTGTTTACTTCGAAAACCGCCATGTTATACATGAAATGCATCTCTAGAATATTTTGTGGACTTGTTGATATTCACGGGTGAAAATATTCTGTATTTCGTTTTAAATTAATCTTTGGGAAATCTCGTCGAGCATCTTTCGCAAGCTAAAACAAGACCTCCCCTCGCAGAGAAGCTGTTCTCTACGGGTAATATGATATCAAAGACGCTTAATGAAAAGACCGACCACTGTACAATTATCCTGTACAAAGTGAATGGGCAGAGCGCGATGTACAAAATTATCACGCACTTTGATACGCAGGCTTTTCATTATGACGTCACAATAACAATGTTTACTTCGCCTGACTAAAAATAACTTCAAGAACACGTGATAAAGTTTGATGACCCCAAATTTGCATATCGCGCGTGAAATTTGTTTTGCGCACTTGGATGCGCGTACAATAATAAAGAATTAAATAAAGACAGTGCGCGGACTGAGCGCGCGTTAACATTAAAATACGCGAGTAGCCATTGCCATTTTTTCTCTACACGGTAAGATCTTTAAATTTCAAAAAATATATTTCTCACAGCTATAATTCTAAACGCAAAAACGCGATCGACAATAATTTTTAAATATTTTTAACTAAACAAAGACAAAATTAAATAAGCAAAACAATGTGTCCCCTAGGTGTACCCAACTTGGAGATAAGCTGATGTTCAATCGTCATACTAGCCTGAATTTGCCGAGTTTAAGTAAGTACGTTTTGATCCTTATTTTTGTTTAAATTAATACTAACAAAGGGAACATTTGTTCAAAAAAAGCTCATCGACAATAATTTTAAAATGTTTTTTCATTAATTAAAATGAACAAGACTCAGTACTGTACACAAACCCCTGGGTGTACCCAACTTTCTTTTAAGCTCGATTTGAATCTTCATTCTGTTTGAAGGGACATCGCTGCGCGACCGCCAGTGAGCTGTCTTGTAGTTCTACAGTCTTTGATGATATGCTTGCTATTTCTGCTATCGGCAAAGATAGTGAAAAATATTCCCCGATTTCAGATGTATAGTGGAAATAATCTTTATTGTGAGAGCCCCAATTGACCAATCACGTTTCTAGAATACTCATGAATATTCATAGAAGGGATATAATAATAGATGTTTGAAGAGCAATAAAGCCTCTGAAAAAGATAAAGGCCTATATATTCATGTATATGTTATATTGACCTTCCATTGTGCTATTTCACTTGTCGTGTTTTTAAAAGAGCTGTTGTGTAAATATTCTTAATGAAAAGTGAGATTTGTTTTACGTAGCGTCAGGGTCTAAACTGCGTCTTACTTGGCTTACGTCACGGCCAAGCTAGAAAATCGAAACATTTGAAAAGAAAGCTGCATACTACCTTGATATTAAATATTATTGTCAACAATGATGTACGGTCAAGCGAATTTGACGCGAAATCAATATTTGGAATTACCGATGAATCAAGGTTAAAATGTTTAGAAAATGCAAAGGGGATATAGAAATGCGACCCAAAGTATGCGGGGTGTCGTCCTTTTCAAGTGTACCACTTTTATCATTATTTTATTTGAGCGAATGGGCTTGTATAATTAATATATTATATGATGAACATTAGTTGTCCTTTCTTTTATTTTAATATAACCAACATGTCTGCGAGATATATATATTATCTCGTTACTTACAAAAGGCCTAATCAAACGAAAATAATCTGACAGCTATACATTTTATGAAGAAATATCAAGTATACCGTCCTTTTGAATTGAGTATACAAAGAACAACATTTATGACACCTCTGTGGAGCACACAAACTATTTATTTATTTAATCATTACTTTGTTTTGTATACTATCTAATGAAACGTGTGGTGTTTTATTATATATTTTTGTCAAATTATGATGTTGTGGAATCAATAAAATACATGCTCGTCGTTTTACGTGCATTATACATATAATAATACATTGAATCGTACGTATTGCGAACAATACATAATAGCCCTGTCGATTTAATGGCACCTTGCAAAATAACAATTTCTCTTTTGTATTCATGTTGATAAGTTTTAATTAAAAACAAATAGAGTAGTTAAACCGTCCTTTTACTGGTGCACTCTGAACACGTTTTCATACAAATGCCTATATTTGTATGTTTTTAAACATTTTTAATTTGTTAAAGATTACATTTTAGATGTATTGTGATTTTGTTGATTCTTATATTTTGATGTGTATATTTTGTTTAAAACGAACATTTTGAAATTTCATGTACATTGAAATACCGTTTACTTTTCTTGTATTGTTTTTCATTGAAAAGGTGTTTATTTTATATATTAATATTATTGTTTATATTGCAGCAGCAGTTTTGATAGATTTTTATTAAATCATTACAATGAACTGTGACAGGCATACAATTCATGAAGATCACAATATTTACCTCCGAGATTTTCGGCTGTCATCTACAACCTTATTCTTAATGTATTATTATTCTACAAGCTATGTTTTTTAGTGGATCCCTCCATTTTCACTTGAAATCTAAACATACAACAACATTAATTTTTTTCTGATTCCGCTTATATGACATGATTATTTCAAAATTTCATTGTAACTTAATTAATAATTATATAAACGTAAATTTTGATTGGCACTGTAAAATAACATGCACTTGTTTATAATTTCAACTTGTATATCTTATAAAATGTTGTTGTGACTTTTTCATTGTAAATATATGTATTTTCTTGTTGGAAATGAGATAAAATTGAACCTTGAATGTTATAATGAAAAGTGTTGCCGTAATACCAATACAGATGAAATTTCCATCTAAAATAGTTAAACCTGTTTTAATGGCCTCATGTATAGTAGCCAACATACATGTATACATAGAAAATGTCGTCTTTTTTCTTGGCACCTTGTCGTCTTTTTTCTTTTATGCTTTTTTGTTTGTTTTGTCTTTCTTTGTTCGTTTTCTTCATTACATATTGTTTGATTAAATATTGATTAGACACAATTACCCCTGGGAACCAAATGTTTTTACAAGCATTGCTTCTTTTTGGTTCCCCCATATTTCACGTCATGTTAATTACAAACAAATTGTTGATTATGTAATATTTTATTGTATATTAGTCTACAATTTATTTATTTAATTGTATTTCGTTTATGAATGTATTGTTTGTTTGTATCATTACTTGATTTATTTGTGAAATATGGAAATAAATTCAAATCAAATTCAAATCAAATACCTACAGAGAAAACAATGTTATGGAACCTGTCTATGTAGAGGTCACCTGTCTACAGTGACCACTTTACATATTTTCTTGTAGGTGGTCTCTATACGCAGGTCTTACTGTTATTAGCAATGTAAACGTCAATTCTTATCGTATAACATCTAATGAAAAGTATTGCTGTAGTTATGTTTTTTTTTTTATTTCTTTAGAAAAAAAGTATTTGTGAAATCAATATAATACATTCATATCGATAAACATTGATACCTTCACTCGTACGTTTGACGTAAAATATATACATAATATAAACATGTAAGGCGGGGCCTAAAGTACATGTTTGTTTGATTGATTCATGCTGTAGATGCTTTTTAATGAAAACAAAAATGAATGTATGTGTACAACTCTTTTTTAATGGGGGGCACACTCACGAATTATAAATGAAAACATTAGTTTGTAGTATCGCAAAGGTTTGTATTGATTGTTTTTTAAAGAAAATATTTGCCTACTCGTTATTGCAATATGGGCATAATTGAAGGCTGAATATATATGGTTGAACTTTATGTTTAAATGATATCCAAATAGGTCTTCAGACCTATCTGGACTGTCCACCTAAACCATTTATCAACGTATACATTACTTCGTATACGTAGGCTATATGATATCAATTAAAACAGTATTTTTTAATTAGCTTTATTTCTACAGTTTTGTGGAATCAATATAAGTACATGTATATCGTTTAAATAAGCAGGCATAGTATGATAAAACAGAGACTGCCTATGTTTCACATTGTTTATGAGATCCTTGTCCTTTGGACATTTCTACGACCTTTTGGAGACTTATTACGTACAAGATTTTCGATTAATCCAAGTTCTCGATTGTTTTTTTTTTTTTATTTTAAAGAAAATGTGAATAAAAAAGGTTGTCACCTTGTTGACCTTTAAACATGTTACATTAAGTATGTAAGAGTTAATCTTAACCAAGGGGTCAGTAAGAAAGGTCAATCTAAATTTGCTATTTCTGTGATCATACTACAAGTACTGCGAGGCCGGCCAGTATGCACTCCCTGCATTGCCCTGAAATACATTAACACTGGTAATGATGATAAGTAAACGCTCTGTTACCAACATGTAGCCATTCCATGCAGTGACGAACACCGCTCTTCCAGCGGGCAATGCATAACATTGATGTTAGTACATTATTTTTCTACTCCCTTCTATGTAAATCGAGGATAGTATTATTATTATTATTATTTATGTATGCCGAGCACCTGGCTAGAGAATGCATGACATGCTATTGATGGAATTGTAAATGGTATGCCCCGGCCGAGGCTCGATCCCATGATCTCCCGTGAGCCACCATGATTGGTATCAATGGAATTCGAACTGGGTTTCATCAGTGTGGGTGTCACCAGTGGCGTAGCGTGGTCGGACTGATTGGGTGGGGGGGGGGGGCACATGTGTGTGTGTGTGTGTGTGTGTGTGTGTGCGTGTGTGCGTGTGTGTGTGTGTGTGTGTGTGTGTGTGTGTGTGTGTGTGTGTGTGTGTGTGTGTGTGTGTGTGTGTGTGTGTGTGTGTGTTTGGGGGGGGGGGGCATGTGCCCCCGTGCCCCCCCCCGTAGCTACGCCATTATGTGACACGCGCCCCTCAAATTGTTATATAACACCTCTTACATACAAGTCTACGGGTCATCATCTAGGGCATATGTAGTGCAGGTCATTAAATGAATAGTGCATACATACATCCATGTGG
The DNA here is from genome assembly GCA_037951105.1 of Echinarachnius parma. Lineage (NCBI taxonomy): Eukaryota > Metazoa > Echinodermata > Echinoidea > Clypeasteroida > Echinarachniidae > Echinarachnius > Echinarachnius parma. Next base: position 141,009 of record JBAMJV010002506.1, read on the forward strand.
AATTAATAGGAATGACATTGACGAAGTGTTGCCGTTTCTTTTGTTGATTAATTGGAAACGGATATGATTGACGTATATTACATTGTATAATATGCATGGTAATTATTCTTCTCAAGGCCTATCATAGTCATAATTCAGCTACTTGAACATCGAAGGTCTTGTGTCATGTTTGACGTGGCTCATTACTTACGGTTCTACAACTTTTGCTACAGCGACATTTGCTCCGCTATTAATTCAATTCAATCCAATTAATTATATTCCCTTCGTCATATAAAAACATAAATACAAACATAACATTGACATAATGTATACAAACAAGTATACAAAGCATATATCGTGAGATAAAGAAAAAACGCAAGAATAATATGCGAATGAAGAAACCGACAAGAAAGACTACAAACATGATGAAGTTATAATTTTGGTGCTAGTCCCTTATGTGGTATTATAAACTGCACGAGAACCTAACCTAGCTCATAACGCCTAACACCAGTCCTAATACCTATCATCTAACACCTTATACAGTAAATTAACAGAATAATACATTTATGTATAAACCAACCGAGCTATCTAACCATACTTAAAGCCCTAGCACTAATCTAACCCTAGCACTAACTCTAAACCTAGCACTAACTCTAACCCTGGCCCTAACTCTAACCCTAGCACCAACTCTAACACTAGCACTAACTCTAACCCTAGCACTAACTCTAACCCTAGCACTAACTCTAACCCTAGCACTACTCTAACCCTAGCACCAACTCTAACACTAGCACTAACTCTAACCCTGGCACTAACTCTAATCCTGGCCCTAACTCTAACCCTAGCACTAACTCTAACCCTGGCCCTAACTCTAACCCTGGCCCTAACTCTAACCTAGCACTAGCTCTAACCCTGGCCCTAATCCTGCAACACAAAAAGTGACCCATTAACTCTGTCCATTTTCAGCCAAAATTACTTGGAGCTTTTATATTTCTATTGTACCTTGTTCTGTATCTTGTTATATAACGGGATTAAATGTTTTTTTGTTTTTTAATTATTTAAAATGTCTTCATATTCAGGTACATATTTATGATTGCATGAAAAGTGCTCACGGAGCGCTTTATGATTAAAGTCAAAATCAATTGCCAGTAGGTGAAAACAAATCTGACATACACAATTGTTTTTTTTCCCACTAAGTACCATAAATATACAGAGTGTACTAAATATGTTGCTATCACGCATCATTCAGAAGAATTTTAAAATAAACGGAGGTTTGCACTCTATTTGTTTCTTTCTTTAAACAAAAATAAAAAAATTGTATATAGATTGTGTTACCATCAAAATGTTATGTAGTTTGTTTTAATTGTTTTTGTTACTTTGTTTTGGTTGTTGTTTGTTTGTTTATTTGTTTGTTTGTTTGTTTGTTTGTTTGTTTGTTGTTGTTGTTGTTGTTTTTTTTGTTGTGTTTTGTGGGGGGGGGGGGGGGGGGGGGGAGCTCAGATACCCCCGTGCCCCCCCCCCCCCCCCCCCCTCCTCCCGTAGCAGCAGCTGTTCTCCTGTCATTACTTTTTAAAAATATATATAACACAGACTGCAGAAAACTAGACAAAAGTGAAAAAGTGAACTGATATGAAACTGAGGAGAATGGGACTCTAGCTGGCGCTATTTAGTTTTTATAATGATCAGTCAAGAGCAATGTTCACGATATTTCCCTTTTTTAATTTGTTTATATAACACAGACTGTAGAAGTAAGCAGAACAATAGACAAAAGTTAAAGAGTGAACTGATATGAAACTGAGGAGAATGGGACTCTAGCTGGCGCTATTTAGTTTTAGAATGGGACTCTAGCTGGCGCTATTTAGTTTTTATAATGATCAGTCAAGAGCTGCAATGTTCACGATATTTACCTTTTTAAAAATTTGTTTATACACTGTATAACACAGACTGCAGAACACTAGACAAAAGTTAAAGAGTGAACTGATATGAAACTGAGGAGAATGGGACTCTAGCTGGCGCTATTTAGTTTTAGAATGGGACTCTAGCTGGCGCTATTTAGTTTGTATAATGATCAGTAAAGAGCTGCAATGTTCACGATATTTCCTATAGATCTGTACTTATTGTTTTGTTTCATGCTAAGGTGAGGGGAGACACAAGTCAAACTGTATAAACAATTCATGTCATGCACTATGTAAAACATAATCATGGGCCAATCAATGGTTCACACCAGCTTAAAGGGGTAGTACAGTTTTGGTAAGGCTGAGCTTTAGTAACTAAAACCTGCTCAATAACATGACAAACTAATAGTTTATAACTTCACCATGCTCGACTAAGACTACAACGAAGTAAAAAGCCTGTTATCATTCAAAAAGAGCCATTAAAACACAAGAGGGCGCTCTCTAAAAAAGCATTGGTTTCAACCATTTTCCATACAAAATTATGCATGTAATGTTTTGTTGAAATAATGATTAAATAGAGATATCAACAACTAATTAAAAACCTCTTTTGAAATGTGTTGGAAAAAGTGTAAGCATTTTTCAAATAATAAAAACAAATCATCAAATAAATCTAGGCCCAAGATTTATTCAGATCGGATATATGTATTGATATTTCAGCCGGTTCTGAACCAATTTTGATCAAATAAAGTTAATTATGTCATTAAAATTGTATGCTCTGTCAAATTTTACACTCAGTTTTTCATTATCTCACAACAAAAATTAGTTCGTGCAGCGCCCTCTAAACCCAAACTGAACTACCCCTTAAAGGGATCAGGCAACTTTGTTGACACGTGCAAACACTGACAAAGGGTTGATAAAAATGTGTATTTCTGTGATCTGATATATCCACTGACTGATTTGTGGAATGAATGGTAAATGAATGTAATATGGCCAAATAATGAGCAAAAATGAGAAGTGATATTCACTAACACATTGCACTGGCTATGTACACAGTTGTAAATCTCCACTACAGACTTCCAAATCCGAGCACTTCAATCATACATATCTTTATGACGAAAGGTTCCACCCTAATGACCTCACACCACAAAACGACCAATAAGTCGGGGAAAATGATTGTGCTAATTTTACATGACATTAAAGTAAAAGTAAATACCTTTAAAATGGTATATAGTTTGTCATATTTGGACTAAGTGAACCATCTCAAAATGAGCAGCCAAGATTTGGAACATGGCTGAATCAGTTTCAAAGTTAGGGAGAAAATGGGCCGTTTCAAAGATCGGCGTTTATTCAAGCACTGTAATCTGATCATATTTATTTGATTAAAAATCATATTTAAACATGATTTCTGACGCTCAAAATTTCACAAAAGGTAGATTATGATACCCTCATTCAGGAAATACAAAAATCCTGAATTTCATATTTTAAACAAAATTTGGCTATATCAGCTAATAACAGACAAACTACCACGGCGACATAACGGTCGTTTTGTGGTGTTAGGCATGGTGTGAGCTGAGGGTTACTTCATTGGTCACTATAGGCAGGTTGGCTGATATAGACAGGTGGCCGCCCAGGGCAGGTTTGACTTTATGCATTAATTATTGTATTGCATCGTAGTTCGTAAGGTCCCCACCACTGAGTAAAGAATTAATAACAACTGCCAATGAGAAACAAGACATAAACTGTTTAGATGGTCATATATACATGTATTTCATTTAATAGTCGTTAATTTGCAACGTATCATTAGAATCCTGGGTTTAAATGAAAGTTGTTTTCAAACATTTAAGATAACAGAAGATTTGGATAATCGACTCAAGAGTTAGTATTTTTTCTCTAAAATTGTTAATACACTCTTTTATGCCGCCCTCTCATGTAGCTCTATGCTAAAACCGTGATTACACAGCAGAACTTTACTCTGAAATCATTTCACAAAATGTCACTTTTCATGAAAACGCACTCCCCCCCCCCCCCCCCCCCCCCTCTCTACTCGTTTGGTATATATAATTATTAAGTATAGAATATAGGTATTTTTTAGAATAATTTGATTGTTGATTTATTAACATTTTTAACAGTATTTACAGTTTACTTAACTGGTCTATTGATAGCCAAGAAGATTAACACAATGTAAAACTCGACAAAATCAGTGAAGGGTGGTTTTTATCATAGAGTAACTATAATATAAAGGGTTTTTATATTGCGGCAGCGCAGATCCTGGCAGAGTGCCATCTAGAGAGGGCGACAATCACGGCTTGGCAAAATTTGCTCAAGATTTCACTGTTTAGGTTTTATTAAAAAAAATTACTGTCGTATCATTCAGTCTACATAAATGCTTGGATAAACATTTCTTTTAAACAATAACTCTAACATTGCAGCCAAATAATTACACCAAAAAAAAGAATTACAAGTATTGACTTTAAACGTGATTTATACAGGGAATGAGTATTATCATAATAGTCATACAGATGAAAATCTCAATTGGCAATCTTAACATACCGTATTAACGTAACCAAAAAGGAATTAAATACATTTTATTACTAGCTTGGATATTTACCATTTCATACATGAATAATCAGTATGCTTACACTTATTATTATGATAACGGAAAAGAGACGTTCTTTTCTTTTCAAAATGATTACAATTCCATCCAGTTACGAAGTAATATAACTATTTACAATAATATTTACAGAAGGAATCATTCTTCCACTTCATGTATCATTTATTGTATACGATAGCTCTCTAATAGTAAGCGCAAATTAAACAAGAACGAGATTTATTTTAATTCGCCAGGAATTAAACTCTGGTTGACATTAACATTTTGCTCGTCATAATCCAGTATTATTACATTTTTAAATTTCACCACGATGTTACGTACTGTTAGTTAAACGATACTTCATAACAACTATGCATTTACAGATAAAACGCGAATGTGCACAATATTAAGTAACGAGAAGTTAGCATGTTCCAGATCCTACTGAAATAGTTCAACAATAACAACGGCGCAGCATGACTGCAAAGTATAATACCGAGCGTCCGGTTTTTGTATAACATGGCGCTCCCCTTAAAGCTCATTGATTTGCGCCCTCTGATATGAGGACACAGCGTGGCCCGAATTCTCATCAATTGCTCAACTTGAGCCCGGCCTAAAAAAAGACAAAGACTACCGGTAACCAGTTAAACCATTTTGCACCTGCATACCTATTGTCTTGTTGCTATTCGCCACCGGATATATTATAATTGTTTCCTTTCATTATCTAGTCAATCCCTTGAGTTATGCTTATATATAGGCATCAGGACAATGGGCCCTTTGAAATTCAGTCATAGTATAGTCGGTTATCAGCCAAATTGCGCCCTGGATCATCCAGGACATTGTATTGCAGCTGGTGACCGGTTATACTATGACTGAGTTTTAAAGGGCCTATTGTCCTGATGTATATAAGCAGAACTCAAGGGATTTACTGGATAATGAAAGGGAACAATTATAATATCTCCGATGGCGAATAGCAACAATACAATAGGTATTCAATATAATTTGGGCCAATGACTTTACATATGCGACAACAAAGTCAATGACGACGTAGATTGCAATGGCAAGCACAAATGCATTAAACTTACAAGAACCATAATTATAACAATAACATCCCATCCATACATGAACACGGCATTGGCTCGGCCAGTGCGTGTTCAAGTAAGAATTGGATGGAAGAAACACATCATATTATACATATTTATATAATAATGCCACGAAGAGATACCAGTTTATTTGAGAATGAAAGTGCGCGCTCCGGCAAGCACTTCAATCTGAGACGCGCCCGTAAACTCCACCAGCCCGAGAAGACAAACCCGCTCCTGTTTAATGTAGCTGAACGAACTGCAGGCGTCGTTCCTCCCGCAAAGCGAAGCACACCTTACGGCTGATGGAGCGATTTGATTGGTCGATACGAACGTGTCCTTCAGCCGGGATCCATCCGCGACAATTGCGTACAGATTGCTCGGAGCAATTACTGGATAAATAATCATATTGAACAAAGAACATTACAGATTAAACAAAGGGAAGGTATGAGGCAAAATTATTATTACTGTATTACAAAACATAAAATAAAAGATCATTATAATGGGAAACAAATATTGTGAACGATAATTAATGCGTATTATCAATCGCAAAAATGCGATTTAACGCAAGTCAGAAAGTAAGCGCATTTTAACCGATCAGATTGGCACAATTAAGGCCGACGCAGACAGAGCCGACTCGACCCGATCCGACTGGTTTTCAGTCACGCTAGAGTCAGTTTCGCTCAGTCGGAGCCGATCCAACATGTTGAATCGGCCTCGAACGACCTCCGACTGGCACTTGTCTGGAAAAACCGGAGTCCTGAGGCAGCGCATACTGAGTTAATCAGGCTGAAAACCAGTCGGATCGGGTCGAGTCGGCTCTGTCTAACTTGCGATTTTATTAGCAATTGTTTGTGCAACACCCCTGGCATCCTGGTGATTTCGTAATCTATTAATTCGTTAAGCCTGCGTCACAAATCAAACGGAGTCCGGCCGAATTTGTAGATCGCCCGAGAGTCGCCGAAATTCAAATCCGCCAGGGAGTCGAGCGTATGTTTTGCTTGACATCTACGCTGTCACATATTGGACGGGGCTCGGGAGGCGCCCGTTGAACATAAGTGATTATAAATCGAACGGGGCCCGTAGAAGCCGCCCGACGGCCGCCCGACGGCAGCCCGGCAACAGCACGGATCGCGCTCGAAGCTCGCCCGACAAGTCGCGCGGGATACGGGAGTAGGTCGGTCAAGTATCGCAAGGAGGCCGTGCGGCGGTCGCGCAACTCTGCCGTGTCCGTCCGAATTTTAAAGCCTAAAATGGTCTAAAGTTGTCGGATTGTCGCCCGAATATCGACCGAATGTTTGCCGATGCCCGAGCGATCTACGGGCGACCTGTTTACGAGCTCTGTGACCTCAAAATTCGGCGATTAAAAATCGCTGATTTGGGAGCAGGTTTCGGTGCCCTGCGGGCGTCGGCCGAACCCTGAAAAACGCGGCGGAGCCCGCAGTATTCGCGCGAACACCGGCCGTAGTCCTGGCGAAAGTGCCCTTTTGAGCTCGCAGAGAAGTCGGGCGGGCTCCGTTTGTGATTTGTGACGGCCCCTTTACAAAGAATTGGTCCGTATTTATCCGGGCACGTGCAGCTATATGAGTTCGGTGCGTGGGTGTCGCGTATTTGTATGTAATTGAACATCGCAAAGTTGCGATTAAACGCAAGCCAGAATGTACGCGCATTTGAGCCAATCAGATTTGCGCATTTAAGCGCATTTCACGTTGACTTGCGGCAGCGCATTTTACGCATTAACTTGCGTTCAATCGTAGCTTTGCGACTTGCGATTGATCGCAACTCTTTAAGCCTGCATCAAAAATACAACGGACCCCGGCCGAATTTATAGATCGCCAACGAGTCGCCGAATTTCAAATCCGCCAGGGAGTCGAACGTATTTTCCGCTTGAAATCTACCCCGTCACATATTGGACGGGGCTCGGAGAACCCTATGGACATCAGTGATCAGAAATCAGGCGCCCGTCAGTAAACAAAATAATTCGACTCCTAAAAAACGCGGCGGAGCCCGTAGTCATCGAGCAGACATCGGCCGTATTCCTGGCGGAAATGCTCCTTTGAGCTCGCAGAGATTGAAGTCGGGCGGGCTCCGTTTTGGAAATGTGACGGCCCTAAGCAACAACCCCAGGAAGTTTTGTGAACGATTAGTTCGTTACAATGAATTGGTTGATATCATACCTGTATCGCAGAGTCGCCCCCCGTAGCCTTCCGGGCAAGTACAGCTATAGGAGTGCTGCAGATTGTTACATGTCGCTCCGGTCGGGCACGGTGATGACAGGCACTCGTTCTCATCTGCAATTACAATTTTGTTAGAAAATAATTTTGTTGTTGTTAAAATCTTCGTTTAACAGAAGTTACGATATATGAATGGAACGTAGTTCCTTATCATTGTGTGCACATACAAGGTTGCCTGGCTGGAATGCTCCCCAGGTAGTGGAAACCGTGCACTTTGTATGCTTGATTGGATGCAGTATGCATCCGATGACCGGGGTAATACTATCATTGTAAAACGCTTAGATATGAGTATCAATCATAAGGCGCTATATAAGTCGAGAGTATTATTATATGAAAGTGGGCTCTCCAATTGACGCTTACGAATTTAGTTATTTCCCTAGGACACTATGGGACTTGGATGAGCTACCTCGTGATACTTATCACCGAACTGCCCTCTTTGGAGCAGTTATAAAGGCAGCTCTTGAAACCATTTGTTCCCTTTTGAATAACTTATACCCTCATATAGGGCCCCGTTGCAGAAAGAGGTACAATCGATTGTAAGTTGCAATTACTCGTAATTCAGATCACGTGTTCTAGATGCGAAAATCTGATTGGTTGAAACGCGTACATTTTCTGACGTACGATCAATCGTAACTTACAATCGATTGTATCGCTTTCTGCAACGGGGCCCTGATCATGTAGATGGTGTAAAGGCGTTGATGAGTATTACCATCGAACTAGAAAGAATACAGGAACGGAACAATACTTTAAATGTATAATACGTACAAATGATACAATATTTACGAT